>MJUU01016136.1:8957-50488 GCA_002080025.1 Modiolus philippinarum | reverse complement strand
GGGGGATGGGGGTAATGCGGCCTATCCTTTAAGATAGCCAGTCACAAGCCTGGATAAACGCAGAGTGCCCCTTTGGATACTAGAATTTATTTACCCCCTTGTCAAAATCTTGGACCCCTTTAACACCCATACTATTAGAGATAGGACTTAACACATGTCTCCATTCGATCTAAAATGACAAAGATACCCCGAAAACATATATAACATGTCTTTAGTACTTGACTTGCGAAAAATTGAAATCTTGGGCTTTCCCGAAATTTTGGACCCCTCGTAGCACCCCAAATATAAGAGATATGACTTAGCACATGTCACCATTCGATTTAGAATGTCAAAGTAAACCCCGAAAACATATATGACATGTCTATAATACTTAACTTATGAAAAATTGTATTTTGGGCCATTCCCGAATTTCGGGTCCCCTTGTCTTCCAGCTGGTTAAAGATAGAGACTTGAAACCTTCACTAATCGCTGTAGGAGCTCAAAGTTACCAAAGATTGATATATACATTGTACAGAAAACGAACGATAACTCTGTAAATCGAGAAAAATATGTAATATGAGCAGGCACAACCTGAAGATGCAAGTGGAGCTAACTACATCGGCACATGAATATTGAAGCATAAAGAGAGAAAAGGGGACCGGAACATAATATTCTAAAATCAAAAATAAAGAGGATACTAATGGTAATATAAACAAAAATGATTAAAAACACCACAAATAAAACACTAGCAGTAAGAACCGTGCCCCCTGTACCGGAGGTATCATTAGAAGCTCTAGACGAGTATCTACTATAGGCATGATTTGCTCAAAATGTGGGTTCAGTCATACTGTCGCGAATGAAGTCCAGGAATGTCAGTTTGAGGTAATAGAAAGGACTTCGCAGCTCTAAAGAAACTGGAGCCTCGAATGTCCTGCAGTTTGAACCCAGAGCCCAATTGATGGAGTCCGGAACACTTGTGTTGTAGACTGGAGCCTCACGTACAAAGAAAAGGCTTGGACTCGGAGCCCGAGTTTTTCCACAAATAGACAATGACGATGTGTTTTATTATAAACGCTGGATCTGCTTAAAATGTGCATTCCTGTTTGTAAATAGAAACTTTGCTATGATAAAACATGTATCACACTGACTACCGAAAAAGTTATTTTTATATTCGTAGTGTAGGTTACTCCTCTTCTTCCCGTTAAGGTCAGGTCACTATGTTGTGGACTTTCGTACTGGCGCATATATTGCAAGGAGGGCTTGTGTACAGGTAAAGTACAGAATTATGTACAGGTAAAGTGCAGAAATATGTACATGGGCTGTTAAAAATGATAATCAGTCCAACTAGTGTCTCATGTTAGTGGACTGGATCTGGGACTTGAAGCAGTCCAGAGATCTTAGACTGCTTATGATGGTGAGGAGATCTAGATACGTATGCCATCACGGAAGAATTACTTCTGGTTGATAAGTGAATAGGATTTTGCATATGAAACCAAAACGGTGATCTTCTTACCTCTAGATGAGATCGGCTGGTACCAGGAGACACGTTATGTCAACAACTAGTTCACCACAAGATACATCACGCATGATCTAATTTTGTTCAGAGAAAAACTACTTTGAATGTGTTTTCAAAATAGGTCTAATGTAAAGTTATGTTCACCGATGGCGACCATCTTGAATGGAGTGCGGAGTATGGACAATTCAAGACCGACGAACGAATGCACGCCACGTTTTGGCAAAAACTCAACCGGGCTATAGCAAAGTGAGCAAAAAATCGGGAAGTTCACTTTTGGAAAGTTGAAATTATCATCCTTGTCGTAATGTTTTGTTTTCAGATATTCATTGTTTTGAATCTCTATAAACCCAGGTATTATGTCTGAAAATTGTTGATCAGTGGGCGTTTCTTTAATTCGTATACACGATGAAAGTTATCCTTAAATTGAGGAGTGTTCAATAACTAAAAGAATACATCTTCAGGGCTCAACCCTGAACACCTGGAAAATTAATGATCGGGTACACTAACACCTCTGAATGTGTTGTTCTTTGTGTGAATTGCTATCATTCTTGTAGACCTGCAAAGCATATTGTGAGCTCCGCACAACTACCGAATCCAGGCAAAATTCAACCTTTTACATAAGAAATCGTGTGTATTAATTCTTAAATTATTACTTTTACAATGTACTGGTGCTATATTCTGAAGCTATAGATAATGGAATGCCAGTGGGCGGAGGGCGTCTCATCCCGTAATCCCGACTTTATTTTTTTTAAACCCAATGCCAAAAACTTAAAAAGGAATTTAAAAAATCACTATTCTCGGAACATTTATTTCCTTAAATCCCGGGCTTATTTCATAGAAATCCCGACTCCTCAACCTTAACACTTTCAATCCCGACTTCCCCCCCCCAAAAAAAAAGGTCAACACCCCTAACTAATTATTACCTTCGATTATCTTATTATGCTGTAAATATTATTTTGTGTATGTTGTAATAAGTATAATTGTATCTTGTATTTAAGGAGGAGGCTTTTAAATAGGCGTGCCTGCTGTCTTATTCTTCTAAAATATAATTGCTGAAATTTAAATTATATATATACAGGACTGGAGGGAAACACAAGGGTTTCTTTCTCAACTAGTCCTTGGATGAACCTGGCTTAAATTTGTATGAATAAAAGAATAAACTGCCGAGAGTGTCGAGGTCCTCTTATATGTTAAGTATTTGTTGGATATCATCAGTTAAAACTTGCAGTATTGCGATGGCAGCCTTCTCTTTTTGGATCATGTTGTGATCAAAATATATTGAAGTCGCAGTTGAGGGGAGGGGAGAGAGACGACACTTTTCGGTTGTCGCGATTAGAAGTTTTTAAAATCGGGACTTCGGGATTCTTATAATTAAATCCCGGGATTTGGGGGGAGGGCTAAGGGAATCGGATTTCATCAGTTCTTAGGTTTTTTTTGTAGTTTGGGATTTTGGATTTTGGGACTTAGAAAATATAAAGTTGGGATTCCAGGATGAGACCCCTTCGGCCCTCCTCACAGATATTCTGCTTAATGAGACGATAGGTGATATGACCCTTTACACACAAATTTCATACCCATTTATACAAGTATTGGTCTTCTGATTAAGAAAACTTCAACACCCGACATTGAAATGCTGCAATGTTTTGCCAGCATATAAAACCGTCCTTTCAAGATTCTGGCTTTGCTACTAGAAGAGTTGGATAAAAAGAGCGAAAAAATTACAGCCACTCTCACCTTGCCGTATAACATTATTTTTTTGAACATCTTACATCCATCTTTTTCCTTTTTAGATAAAACAATCAACCATATTGATTTTATTCTTGCAATCCAGTCGGATACGGGGAAGGTTTCATCTTCGGGCCGGAACATTAATTTTACAGCTTCTCCTTTGTGACGTCATAATTGACAGACAGGATTGTGTAAAACGTCATATGTTGTCAACATTGTCGCGAATAGGCTCCCTTTTTCCTGACGTCATCTAGGTTTGTGTATTTCCTTAGTCACGAAGTAAGGAAAATAAATAGACAAAAAGTTGCTACGAAAAAACTTCATCATTTATTTATTTAAATATTTCGCAATCGTCATTTTATTGAAAAGTGGAAGAACTCGTTTGAAATGTATTCCGGAACTTGTTTTTTTTCGTGCGCGCGCAAGATGGCCGCTTGACCGGAACGGGAAGTAAATTTAGTTGTACTCCCTGGACGAAAATTTTCAGAATGATCATATATATTAATTTTTCTTTATTTTGATTATTTCTTATATCCATACACGATACCATAAGTGCGAGCTCCGCTCGCATATTATAGACATGTCATATATGTTTTCGGGGTTAACTTTGACACTCTAAATCGAATGGTGGCATGTGCTAAGTCCTATCTCTTATATTTGGGGTGCTACGAGGGGTCCAAAATTTCGGAAAAGTCCCAGATTTCAATTTGTCGTAAGTCAAGTACTAAAGACATGTTATATAAGTTTTCGGGGTATCTTTGTCATTCTAAATCGAATGGAGACATGTGTTAAGTCCTATCTCTAATAGTATGGGTGTAAAAGGGGTCCAAAATTTTGACAGGGGGTAAATAAATTCTAGTATCCAAAGGGCACTCTGCGTTTATCAAGGCTTGTGACTGGCTATCTTAAAGGATAGGCCGCATTACACCCATCCCCCCTTTTCTTCTGTGACTTTACATCAAGTTGTTGCTGTCTTCGATTGGTGATGTCCAACACGTCATCTAACAGATATTTTCTTTTCTTCACTGCATATTGCCAAGACTCCCTGGTGTCGTAGTCTTCTTCATCTCTTAAACGTTTGGCTGTATCTCTTATCTTTTTGTGAATTGGATCTTTGTTGAAATCCTGGATCCAGAACACCGTTTCCAGGTATTGATTGCTCATATTGTCTCTAAAAAGGTTATTCATGTCTTCATATGCGGCTAAACGAGCCTTTTCGGGGTCGTGTCCTTCCTCCATCAACTCTTCTACTTTCTTGGTGTATTATGCTTCGAGTTTGTCAAATGTTTGATTCACGATCAGCTTCCATGGAGACTCTTGGTCATCTTCATCGTCAGTGCTTTCGTCGGTGGACTCTTCTGGTGTATTAGAGTCGTTACTTTCCTCGTTGCTATATAAGGATTCGTGATTGCTTTCTTCTGATATGTTGGACTCTGTATCCGATTCAGTTGGGGAAGTATCTTTCATGTCGTGTTTCTGACCGTTGTGGCGAACGAGATTGAAGTGACGATTGGTCGTGTATTCACAAAGGTTGCAGTGATACATTATAGACGCCTTCCTCTCTCTGGATTCGAAGTACGAATGACGATATTTACAGAACATAACTTTAAATACGGTCAGATTGGGATTGTGGCTGCTCGCGTGCTCGTTTCATTGCTCGTGTGCTCATTTCGCTGCTCGTGCTGCTCGCGTGATCATCTCGGGAATATTGCTGCTGCTGCCGCAGTAAGGTTTGAAAAGCGACATATTCTCTGTTTAAGGGTATGCTCGCGTGCTCATCTCGGGAATATTGCTGCTGCTGCTGCTGTGCGGTGGGAAAAGCTACATATTCGCTGCTTAAAGGTATGCTCGAGTGCTCATTTCGCTGCTCGTGCTGCTCGCATGCTCATCTCGGGAATATTGCTGCTGCTGCTGCTGCAGCCGCTGTGCAGTGGGAAGAGCGACGAATTCGCTGTTTAAGTTTTCAATGCTCGCGTGCTCGTTTCGCTGCTCGTGCTACTCGCGTGCTTATCTCGGGAATTCAGCGGTATGTAGTGGTGGTGACAATTGTCTTGTATCTTGTGGTGGGAAAAGCTTTAAATACGCTGTTTTAAGGCATGCTCATGCTGCTCGTTTTCACTGCTCGTGTGCTCATTTCGCTGCTCAATCTGCTCACGTGCTCATCTCGAGAATTTGAGAGGAGGATTGGGCCTTAAAGGGAGAGGAGGAAGAAAGAAAAGACATAACAATATTTTATTATTATTATTATTTTTTTTTTTAATTATTATTTTTAAGTCCCAGTCCCCATTCCCTAACCCATGACGGAGAAAATAAAACATGTATATATCTGTAATTTAGTTGATTATTTATTGCCTAATTAAAAGAAAAGTATATAGATACAGGAAACGATGAGGGAAATGCACCAAAAATCAACAATGATACAGAACGAAATAAAACAATAAACAAACATAATAGTTGAGGTAACGTTAGGACAAAACGTTAGGATAAACAATTGAAAGAGTTTAGGGTTAGAATACTGAACCCGGTTGCCCCACCCCAATCGTCACACTACTCTCACATCATTTCGCTACGATCATGGTGCTCTACGTTCTTGACGCTTGGAAGTAGGGATCATGGATAATAAAACAAGGCGTGGTTAATTAGCTCATTTGCATAATCGGGAACAATTTCGGGATTTTAACATTTGGTCTATGGGAAGAAAAATGTCCTAGGGTGACACGTTTGACTACTCATCTTTGATGAGGAAAACTGCTAGGCTGGTAGATTTTAATATTCTGAACATTTTTGTAATTTAAAGTAAACCTTTATCTCCGATCGTTTTTAAAATATGATACAAAATGTAAATTGAAATTTGTATATTGTTCATTCAAAGACAAACCAAATCTTTTATAAGTGAATACACCGATAACAAAATCTTCACTGTAGAACCAAGGACTAATTTTATTCATTAAAAAGTTAAAAATCAGTCAGTATACAGTAGACATCACAATCTTGTAAACCGATATGGTTTATCTGTTTTCCAAATAACAACAGATCTTTCCCTTTTAACAGCTTAAAGTTTTTTCTCTACTTTGTATGGCTTCATTACCAGAATAGACATATAGACATGCTCACTGACATGACAATCCATATAAGAAACGGGAAAATGCTTACTCAGCCTGTGTGCCTGATCTCGCCCATGGCTTTTTATTGTTCATCCGTATGTGTATAAACTTTTTTGTGCTGTGCTCGTGTGTTGTCTTTCTTTCTTTGTGTTTCTAATGCTGTCTTCTTTGGATTTTTTTTCTACTCAGGGTCTGGTTCTCACAAAAAATATATAATCAAAGAGTTCAAAGCATGTACCTAATCACATTCTGTATACTTTTAGAAATAAATATAGAATAATTGATACAAGAAATATTGGCAAACAGTTATGGACGAGCCCTTCGTGGGCGAGTCCATTATTGGAGCCAGTATTTCTTATATCAATAAACAGCTGCGCCAAGTCGCATGATACGCCCGTTGTCACCCTTCAAACCTTTAAGTGATTTAGGTAAGGGGTTCTCAATTCAGAAGAACCTATAACTGCCTAATTAAGCTTGATATTTCTTGAAGAAATTAATCTGCAAAGTTTGAAGTGAGCTGATCAAAGTATTTATCAGTCACAGCGTGACTTGTCAAAAATTGCCTTAAAATTGACGAACAAAGTCCCATAACTCTTGCAAGAAAAATCAAAATTGCACGAAAAAGTATATAGATTATGAGGCTATCATATCCAATACCTCTACAAAGTTTGAAGTAAATTGGCTAAAGGGTTGTCAAGTTAGAGCATGACATGTAAAATATTGCCTTAAAATTGATGAATAAAGTCCCATAACTCCTGCAAGAAAAATCGAAATTTCATGAAAAAGTATACAGACCGTGAGGCCATCATATCCAATACCTCACAAAGTTTGAAGTGAATTGGCCAAATGCTTGTCAAGTTAGAGCACGACATATGAAGCGGACGGACAGACGGACGGACAGATAAGAAGGACGGACGGACAATCGGACATTGGTATACCATAATACGTCCGTCATTAGACGGGCGTATAAAAACAAAACTTCTATTATTCTTTTTATCGGTAATTAACTAACTAAATCATTAATAGATCAAAACTTTTGAAATGAATGTTATCTAGGATGGTGTATTTCGTTGAACTTGATTACACTTTATTGAAGGGCCGACTCCGACCTGCCATTGGGTGTTGGGTTTCCTCACCGTTCATTGAAGATCTTATGATGGCTTTGTTGTTATTACTCCCCTTTGGGTCGTTGTCTCTTTTACACACTCCCCGTTTCCCTTCTTTTTTCTATAATTTTCAACAAATCGTGAAATTGACTAGTATTGATTAAAGAATTTGTCCGGCAAGAGTCTAGATATAAATGTATATTTCTTTGTTTCATTGATTCTGATTGACAAAGTAGGCATGGCCTAAGATATTTTTTGCCAATATTTTTTCGTATTCGGGCAGTAGCAAATACTGAAAAATATTTGCTTCGTGAGATCAAAGGAAACTCGTACAAATTACCGATAAAATAAAATTAATCCATTTGTTGAGTTATCTATTTTGATTACATATATCAAATTTTATTTTTGGTAAATTTGACATTTTAAGTATATTTCAAAACAATGATTACAAACAGTAAAATATGACATTCTGGAGTAAAATTTAATTTACATGTATCAAGTCTTTTGTTAACTTGAGTGTTTGTGATTGTTTCATTGTAATATTGTGTTCGTCTAACTGTTGGTAATCACCATATTTTTTTAAACTTTTGACATCGTCCAAAAGTCTCTTCCGGTTTGTTCAATTTGTTCAATGATAAAGCAAATATCTCTGTTGGAAAATGTGTGAATCTACTGACGTAAAAACGCTCCCTAGAACATTCCACCTGCCAACTCAATGAAAACGCCTCTCCTTGGAGTTTGACATTTCATGAGAGATCAATAAGTTTTTAACTTTAATCAACAAATTACTGCAATTGGGGTAAATTTGATGGTTGACCATTTCGACAACAATGTCCTCCACTGAAGACAAAAACAACCATTTCGGAGATCAAAATACATAACTCGAAAAAGCAGACAAATAGCAAATAACTAATGAAGGTCCTAAAATTACGCAAATCTGCTTTGGATAGAGCTTTATTTACGATTGACATCTACATCTGCTAATAAAGCATTTAAAATTTAATATAAGAATCTTATTATTTCATGTTCCAAATGTGCTTGTCAGATTAAGTTTCTAGTGATTAGAAATAAGATGCCAGTTAAATATAGGTTTGTTACTAAATGAAACAGTAACAGCAATATATTAGCTAGATTTGCAATTGCAAGCAATAGCTGATGTCGCCCCTGGCCGCCAATTCGATGATTCCATCTTGATTGCAGCGTCAAAATCTGCCTAGAAATCAATTTTCGTTGAAATCCAACAATGTTGAAATTTTTACGTATTTTGGTAGCCATCTTGAAAGTGGCAGCTATTTCTAATTTTTTGTGCATAAATTTCTTCCTCTCATGTCAATGAACATTTTCATAAACTATGAACAATTTCTGTAAAGCAGTTCCTGAGAAATTGAATTATGAATTTGCTTCAGGTCCTCCCGTAATATGGCCGCCATCTTGGAAATAGCGGCCATTTTGAAAATTTTGGCCAATGGAGACACAACTTGGTCCAACTTTGCGCCAAGTATGAATGAAATGTGTCCAAGCATCTCTGAGAACGAAGCCGGACAAAAATTATTTGAAGAAAGAAAGCGGAATAATAATAGAGAAACGGACAAAAAACAATATGTCGTCCCGACTACGTCTGGGCGACATAATAATACTCATATAGGTACTCATAGTGTGGTTATAAATATGCTGATCATCAAAGAAACGCACCAATAACGTGTATTTCTATGAACCTTAAGATTCAAATGCAAATATCTTTTCAAATACTTGTTAAAACAGCCGAAATTTTTATACATTGTTTCTCTAATCATGTTAAAAAAATTCTGAATGAAATGAAAAAATTTTGTTTTTTCAATTTTATTTCTTTCAAAAAATCCCCTTTTCACCACAAATGCATAAAAGACGTAAAATAATACAATTTTGACCCTTGTTGCTCCTAGCTGCAAGACATGAACAGGAATAACTGCCTTATTAACACTAGTCAACAAAATTTAAAAGTCAATGCTCGGACTTTTGTTTTCGTCCATTTTCAATTCAAATTGTTGCTGCTGCTTCAAAATTTAAAAATTGACTAGTTTGTTTTTAGACATTTGGAAATTTAAAAAATAACATTCGGAAATTAAAACAAAGTGTAAATATAAAACCACCCCGGCATCATGAAACAAGTGGCGTGTTTCTTCTGATGTTCAGTATATAACAAAACATTGCAATATCCTTCATAACATCCTTTGGTATGATTTCATAGACTGGTTGATGAGATCTTTAAGCTGTTTTAGCTTGATCTCTGTTAGATTTTTTATATCCACATTTTAACTTCCTCTTGACATATAACATAACGTCAGTAATTTTTACTTCCAATACAAACTCACCTTTGCTCTGCCCTATATGAGCTCTTTAATGTTTCGAGTTTTGTCTCTGGCTCTCCACTGTAGAGACATATAGAAATGACCATTTTCAGAAATAATATCTCTTTTTTTGTAATTGTTTTACCCTATTTGCTGTTCAAACTTTTCACTTTTTTAAGTCTGTATTACTAGTATATTTTTGTATGCTTAATCTTAGTATTCCATATAAGAAATCAGTTACAATCAAATCAAAATACTTTTGTGTAGGTTTCCATAAACTTATGTTCAAATCATCATGAGAGGTTTCTGCATTTGGTTTTGGGGTTAAAGGTCTTTTATAGCATTGTGTTAAACTCTGTAAACTATGTTTCCCATCTATGGTCATCTCAGATGAGCAACAAATACACCAGACACAGTTTTCGGAAGGGAATATCTAAGGACCATTGTGAGTAAGTTTGGTTCGAATTGAACTAGAAATTTCTAAGATATTTGAAAGTGTTTTCTGTAGGATCTAATGTTAAACAAACTTCCCTACTGACGACTATTTTGAATGAGGTACAGACCTGCCATTTTTCTTTTTAGAAGAGACTATCAAAGGACCATTGTGACCATATTTGTTCCAACTGAACTTGTAGTTTCAGAGATTAAGGTCTTTTCAATATGTTTTCCATAAGGACGAATGTTAACGTTCTCCACTGACTGCAATCTTGAATGAGATAAGGACTTATCAGATATCCTTTTCAGAAGGGATCATCTACGGACCATTCTGGCTAATTTGAGTTCTAATTGGATAAGTAGTTTTTGATAATATAAACTGTTGACACAGAATATGTCTCGCCTTACCCACGCATCGCATGAATCTGCACATTGATCGTCAGGGCAGCAGCAGCCATGATAACAAAATGTATGTCTTAATTTGTGTGCACTACCTGCTTGCTAAAATCTTCATGATTGTTCAAGCAAGATAGAAGAGTATAATCTTCAGGGTGCAACTGCATGTCAAATATCAAGTGGCTGCAAAATTTCAGTCAGTGGCGCTTGACTGTTGAGGCATAGACATAAAACGCCACTGAAACTGATCTCAATCAAAATAGTGCAACTGCATACCAAATATCGAAAAAACAAGAGCTGTCGCCGAATGGCAACCAGGTATACCCCCACTCATTGAACCCTGGATCAAAAATTCATGTTTTCACTTAATTTCGTAATTAAGTCCAATTTTCGTCAAACAGGAAGTATGCATCTGACATGAATCAAAAGAGGACATTCCTTACAACTTATCATATTGAGGCTGCATGCGAATTTTGATATCAATCCCTCTTGTATAAGATGAGAAAAATGCGACAAAAAATCATGTTTTCATTATAGTTTGTAACAAAGTCCACATTCCGCCAAACAGGAAGTACACATCCGACAGGACTCAAAATAAGACTTTCTCTATAACTGACCATATAAAGGCTGCATACCAATTTTGAAATCAATTTCTCATGTAGAAGCTGAGAAAAATGCGACGAAAAATTCATGTTTTCACTACATTTCGTGACAAAGTCCACATTTTGTCAAACATGAAGTACACGTCCGACAGGACTCAAAATAGGACGTCCCTTACAACTAACCATATAGAGGCTGCATACCAATTTTGAAATCAATACCTCTTGTAGAAGCTGAGAAAAATGCGACGAAAATATTTTTTTGACGTACGACGGACAAGGTGAATGCAGTATACCCCCTTTCACATCCGACAGGACTCAAAATAAGACTTTCCTTATAACTAACCATATAAAGGCTGCATACCAATTTTGAAATCAATCCCTCATGTAGATGCTGAGAAAAATGCGACGAAAAATTCATGTTTTCACTAAATTTCGTGACGAAGTCCACATTCTGCAAAACAGGAAGTACACATCCGACAGGACTGAAAATAAGACGTTCCTTACAACTAACCATATAGAGGCTGCATACCAATTTTGAAATCAATCCCTCCTGTAGAAGCTGAGAAAAATGCGACGAAAAATTCATGTTTTACGTTTAGATTTTATCTGCACTGAAGAGACATAAGTTGTCGAAATGCGCATATGCAGAATTTAAATTGACAGTGACTTCGNTATTTAGTTATTATTCACTACATTTCGTCAAACAGGAAGTACACATAGGACAGGACTCCAAATACAACGATCCTTTCAACTAACCATATAGA
This sequence comes from Modiolus philippinarum, assembly GCA_002080025.1. Lineage (NCBI taxonomy): Eukaryota > Metazoa > Mollusca > Bivalvia > Mytilida > Modiolidae > Modiolus > Modiolus philippinarum. The sequence continues at coordinate 38,531 of MJUU01016136.1, read as the reverse complement.
TATGGCATAGATATAAAACGCCACCGAGACTGATCTGCACTGATGCTAATGCAACTGCATACCCAATATCAATGCGCAACTATTATTGGTTGATGCTAAAAGACACAAGAAAAAGATTAAATAATTGTGGACGCCGATGCCAACGGAATCACCATACCTAAGTCTCTCTTTTTTTTTACTATCGGCAAAGGCTCGACAAAAAGGCCATTGATATGTTTTCCATAGGGTCCTATGTAAAACCATGCTCCTGTTGGGGGTAATCTTAGATAAGGAAAACAAAACCTGGATACTTTTTTGGAAAGGAACCATCTGAGGACATTTATGACTAAATTTGGTTAAAATTGGACTAGTAGTTTCCAAGAAGAACATCTCTGAAAGTGTTTCCACAGGGTCCAACGCTGGCAACCATCTTGAATGAGCTATACAGACCTGCTGGATACCTTTTTTGGGAGGCATTGAGACTAAGTTTGGTTATAATTGGACTAGTAGAATCTGAGAAGATCTTTGTGTTTCCCACAGGGTCCAATGCTACGTTATCTCCTGGCAGCCATCTAAAATGAGATATAGACCTGATGGATACCTTTTTTTGGAAAGTACCATCTAAGAACCATTGTGACTAATAATAGTTTTAATTGAAGTACTAAAAAAGTGGATGTAGCATTGCTCGACATCTAGCAATAATTCCGCTCAAACAGTTGCTAGGGCCGTCTTGAACTTAATATGAGGTATGAGTAAAGCTCATTGTTGAAGGCTTAAAGGTGACTTCAAGATGAACAACAAAAGTGATACTCCATTGCTTAGTTTTACCGTGTATTTGGAGAGACATCGTTTCATTTGCATTTACTCCAGATCCCTTCATTGTTAATAATGCTAGTTTCTTAGAAGAAAATAAAGGAAATGTTAAATTATGTTCCTGCTGGTGGCCATCTTACCTGAGAGACATGCCTGCTGGATACCTTTTTGGGAAGGGACAATCTGAGAACCATTGTGACAAAATTTAGTTCTACATGTAGCTGGACTGGTAGTTCCAAGAAGAAGATTCCCTACTGTCCAATGCTATGTTCCTCACTTTTAGCCATCATGAATATAACTTTTAAGGGGACCACCTAAGAACTAATGTGATCAAATTTGGTTCCAAATGGCTTCTTGGTTTCAGTCCAGAAAATGTTTGAATAAATAGTTAATATTGGATGGACGACTGACACCAGGTAATGATAAAAGACCACCTTGGCTATCTTCAGATGACATTTTTCAAGTTTCTGACAATTTAAGCTTTAGTATGAATTTCCATTCATTACAATGCAAAAAACATATTTCATACACTCATACAGAGACTTTTTGAGATTTGCACATGTTCTTTCATATACACATGACAATTTTATTCACTCATCCTTGCCCTTGTCACATGTACAAAAGTTTCAACTCTGGCACTACAAAAGTAAACTATTTAGTTCACTGCATGTCATATAGATATTTGCATATGGGTGCATTAATTAACCACAACTGCATAGCCATTAATTTTTAACAAATTACTACATTATAATTGCTATAAAATCTTAAAAATTCAGTGCTAGCATGCTCAGCAATAGTTATCAACATTTAAACATAATTCTATCATAACTGTCATTTCTTTTTACTTTTAGAAAAGTGTGTATGCCGCCGTAACCTTGGATTGTAATACATGTCTCATTAGGCTAGCCAAAAACCTACATACTTTTGTGATATTCCCGTTATTTGAATAGAGAAATACAATCGTTGTTTATCATAGTTCTACTGTCGAAAGGGTTAAACTTTAAAAGTTCGAGCTTTAGCGCAAACTTTTATGTTTAACCTTTGAGACAGTAGAACTAAGATAATCAACAACTTTTAAATGATAGATTTTATTTCTCCAATTCTGAAACTAATGCCATTTTCATAATTTTTAGTTTCTATCCCGTGACATCACCGGAAATTACATTGTATAGAACTCAACAAGAACGAAGACTTCATTGGTGATTCAAGACCAATAACAATGTATGCCTCGAGAAAATACTTGTTACATTGATTTAGACTCAAAATAAGTGAATATAAGGTATATTTCGCAACTTTTTCAATATCCAATGAAATCGCGAGATCAATTTTTGCACATGTTGGAGAATACTTTGATCTCCCATGGAATGAAATTGACAAGAACAGCGTAAGAATTAGAGAAATAAGTTTTACTTTACCATAAACAGTCTGTCAAAAATTTAAATGTGGGTTAAATTCCATGGAAGACGTGTGTAGATTGCACTGCAAAAAACTAAAATTTTAAGCCAGTAAATAGGAAGTAGAAGTCCCACTGACATAGAACCAGAAAGTACAATAAGGACCCCATACTCATGTCACATACAAAATGTCAGGTGGCTGCCATTTGTAGTTGCCAAGAAAAGTATTATGACTTTTTTACCATTAACAGGAAGTAGATGTCTAAATGACCTGGAATCAGTAGGAGCAATAAAGGGCCAATACTAAAGTCATATACAAAATTTAAAGTAGACATGATTTGTAGTTGCTGAAAAAAGTTTTACAAATAATTTTACAATTGACAATATTTGTCTGAAAAGAAGATCTTTGAATGTCTTTTCCCGTAGGGTCCAATGTTAAAACTATGTTCCCTACTGGCGGCTATCTTGGATGAGGTAGGACCTGTCAGATACCTTTTTGAAAGGGACCATCTAAGGACCATTATGACTAAGTTTGGTTCTAATCGGACCAGTACTTTCTGAGAAGATCTTTGAATGTTTTTTCACGTAGGGTCAAATGTTAAAACTATGTTCCCTCTGGCGGCCATCTTGGATGAGGTACGGACCTGTCGGATACCTTTTTTGAAAGGGACCATCTAAGGACCATTGTGACTAAGTTTGGTTCTAACTGGACTAGTAGTTTCTGATAAGAAGATCTTTGAATATCTTTTCCCATAGGGTCTCATGTTAAAAACTATGTTCCTGCTGGCAGCCATCTTGGATGAGGTACGGACCTGTCGGATTCCTTTTTTTGGAAGAGACCATATAAAGACTATTGTGACTAAAATTGGTTCTAATTGGACTACTAGTTTCTGAGAAAAAGATCTTTGAATGTCTTTTCCCATAGGGTCCAATGTTAAAACTATGTTCCATGCTGTTGGCCATCTTGGATAAGTTACGGATCTGTCAGATACCTTTTTTGAAAGGGATCATCTGGGGATCATTTTGACTATGTTTGGTTTCTAACTGGATTAGTAGTTTCTGAGAAGAAGATCTTTGAATGCGTTTTCCATAGAGTCCAATGTTAAAACTATGTTCCCCGCTGGTGGCCATCTTGGATGAGGTACGGACCTGTAGGATACCTTTTTGGAAGGGACCATCTAAGGACTATTGTGACCAAGTTTGGTTCTAACTGGTCTAGTAGTTTCTAATAAGAAGATCTTTGAATATCTTTTCCCATAGGGTCTAATGTTAAAACTATGTTCCCGCTTGCGGCCATCTTGGATGAGGTACGGACCTGTCCAATACCTTTTTTTGGAAGAGACCATCTAAAGACTATTGTGACTAAGTTTGGTTCTAATTGGACTAGTAGTTTCTGAGAAGATCTTTGAATGTATTTTCCATAGGGTCCACTGTTAAAACTATGTTCCACGCTGGCGAACATCTTGGATGAGGTACGGATCTGTCAGATGCCTTTTTGCAGGGGACCATCTAAGGACCATTGTGAGTATGTTTGGTTTCTAAGTGGACTAGTAGTTTCTGAGAAGAAGATCTTTGAATATCTTTTCCGACAGGGTCTAATGTTTAAACTATGTTCCACGCTGGCGGCCATCTTGGATGAGGTACGAACCTGTCGGATATCTTTTTTGGATTGGACCATCTAAGGACCATTGTGGCTAAGTTTGGTTCTAATTGGACTAGTAGTTTCTGAGGAGAAGATCCTTGAATGTGTTTTCTATAGAGTCCAATGTTAAATCTATGTTCCCCGCTGGCGGCCATCTTGGATGAGGTACGGACCTGTCAGATACCTTTCTTTGAAGGGACAATATAAGAACTATTGTGACTAAGTTTGGTTCTAACTGGACTAGTAGTTTCTGATGAGAAGATCTTTGAATGTGTTTTCCCATAGAGTCCAATGCTAAAACTATGTTCCCCACTGGCGGCCATCTTGGATGAGGTACTGACCTGCCGGATACAATTTTTAAAGGTGACCACCCAAGGACTATTGTGGCCAAGTTTGGTTCCAATTGGTCCAGTGGTTTCAGAGGAAAAGACCTTTGAATGAAAAGTTTACTTCGAACGGACGGATAGACGACGGACGACAAGTGATGGCAATAGCTAACCCTGGCATAGCCAGCTAATGAAATATAAAATGTGGCTTGACTAGGGTCTCTCAGTTAGATAGCTTTTTGAGTTCCTGAACTATTTAGACACACTAGATTTTTTAATCACTCATTGATGTCATATATTTAATTGTTGTTCTTCACTTTCAGTGTAGCCATCCATGTAGTCTATAACATTGGGTGAGTTTTCACCTAAACAGGTTGATTTTTGCACATCAGGTAATATACTGTACATGGCTACATCCAATGCTCTCTTTTCTTCATCCACGTCACCTTTTTGGAAGCCGAAAGAATTACTCAACAATGAACGTCCAACTTTGTTTAACTCTGGTCTAAATGTTACATGATTAAGAATTATCCATAACAACACAATAGAGGACATGTTCATGTTGTAATTTTCATCCCAGAGTGGAAACGGATCTTTGAAATTTTTTAAAAAAACATCGAATTTAGAGTCATACATGTAAATATCAAAACCTGTTGGACTGATAACAATTGTTGGAACCAGAGTTACAGATTCATTTACCATATCTTGGTTTCTTAAATTCCATCCTCTCTGATGATAAGAGAAAGTTATAGCCTGTCTTGTTATTTGACTGATTGATTTGGGTGATCGGAGAACTGAAGCTATTCTCTCTTTCATTTTTCCATATTTTTCTTCTTTATGATCTTGAAATTCTTGGAATCCTGATGGTGTTTCAACCAGGATCCCGACAGCACCCTTATCAGGAAAAACAACAACATCAGGTTTTTCAAAAAACAGCTCTTTGCTTCCTGTAAATAATACAAAATATCACTAAAGTTACATTTTATTGATAATAATAATATTTGGAATTATCAAGATTCAAATACAAACTGTATTTAGATGACAAGTTTTGACCAAATAGATGTCTCACCCATCAGCACATGGATCACAATTTTAGAAATATATTGCAAAAAAAAGACGATGTAATGTACTAATTCCTAACCTTAATTTACCTAATGTACCACTCATATTTACTGAGATCTAATATCTTAAACTGAACATGGCCACTAGACCACGAAATTGAATTGAATGACAAAAGTCACCTGTCAGACATATTTATACTTCCAAAGACAAAGCTACATACTAAATATTACTGACCTACTACTTCAAGTTGTTAAGAAATTAATCCAATCTGAGAAACTAGGCGTAGTAGTTGGACCATGCAACAGCGATATTAAGGTCACATAATTTTGAGTCTGTTGTGTAGCAATTAATCACTACAGCCACTAAATCAATTACTATTATGATGTTCCTACATCAAAATGCTTTCAAAATATCGTGAATTTAGTAAAAGTTTATGCTGTCTTCATACTTTGCATGCTTATCTCGCTTTCTACAACTTTGTCGGTTTCAATATACACAGTGATTTCAGGGGGGTAGTTCTTTGGATGAGAATTCCAAAATGGTTCTATTTCAAATTTGTACTGCCGCTTGTGGCCATCTTGGATGAGGCTTGAACAAAAAATCAAAAGCTTTGAAGAGCACTACCAAATGACTACTTTGACCAAGTTTGGTTCACATTAGCCCAGTAGATTTAAAGGAGAAGATCTTTGAATGGAAAGTTAATGAGAGACTGACGGCAGACTAAGAATGACAGACACCAATCCCCATCCTGAACACTCATACAATGTAATTTACCTTCTAAGGCCTATCAAAGAAGATTGAGTGATCCGAGAAAAATGTACGGTTACATAGTCATGATTCTCAAAATATGAAGGCCTCATGGTGACTTCAAAATGAAGAACAACAATAAAAGCGTTGTTGCTTTGCTTGTTTTAACCATGTATTTGTAGAGACTTTGTCTCGTGTACATTTACTCCATATCATTTTGTTGTTTATTTCAGATGTGGGCATTAGAGTTCACCACAGTGAAATGTATTTCTGTTTATATTTCATGAAATGGTTATAAACAGCATGACTTTGTTGTTTTTGGGTGTACCTATTCAGTAGCAGGTTAATTACAGTACACGCAGATCTAGAGTGTTCAGTTACAAAACACTAAGGTCTGACATATTTCACATAGCAAACACCAGCAAATGTTGGTATAAACAACAGCCAACTTCCTGTTGTTAATTACATAGAAATATATTGGCAATTAATCTCAGTGTAAACACCAGCATTTCACCAGCAATTGTCAGTTTTTTCACTCATGTCAGACCAGGGTGTTTGTAACTGAAACATTCTACGTGTACTGTATTCCCTCTTTTCAGAATCTGGGATGCAGGAAATATTTTGTATGTTTCAACAGAGTTGTGTCCCTTTTGAGGAGGTGTAAGTTCGAAACACTCGTAATTTACCTTCTTAGGCCTATCAAAGCAGATTGAGTGATCCGAGTAACATATTGGAATCCCTAACATCTTAAAGAAATGGGTCAGCCCAGAAATGTATCAAGTTAGGTATTTTTCCCGAACGATAATACCATTTTTTCGGAATGGATGTACAGTATCCACAACATGCAATATTGTGATCCGATATGGAAAATCCCTTCCATCTTCGAACACCTCTAACTTTATGGTTCAATTTGAAACGGAAGTCTGCACATGTCCCGAAGTTACACCTCCACTATAAAGGGGGGTAAATATTGGGAAACAAACAAACAGCAAGTTGGGAATATTCATGATTAAAATTTCTGGAAGTTCACTGTTTATTTTTTTAATTTGGCAATACTCTATAGCTAGTTGTGCAGACAAAATCAGTGACTTCTGTTAAACAAAAGTTTAAACCATGAAAATATCAGTCTGCACCAAAAACCTTTTCAGCTGCTAGTCTGTAAATCACTTTTCAAAGTTTCTCCTTATATATGGTATATATATATTCAAATTTTCTGAAATTTTTACTAGTCCGAATAAATTTTTACTAGTCTCGGGCATAGTGGCTAAAGCAGCAGACTGCGAAATTGATTACCATCATTAACTTGAATGATAACAAAGCTGATACAAATTAAGATGTCCATGCATATTTCTGTAATATAAACAGTCTTGGTGTGTCCTATCTAGATTCAGCAATAGTTAACATACAGATCTATCATCAAAAGGATACAACTCAACTTCAACATTAACACAAAAAAACTTCTGACTTTTATTGTTTATACAATAGAAAAAAGAAGGGAAACGGGGAATGTGTCAAAGAGACAACGACTCAAAGGGGAGTAATAACCTTTACATTTTGATAATTAATACACAAATCAATTTTAACCCGACAGAATTGTACAAATAACCTCTTTCTTGATATTATACTTGTTCAGTGAATTCTTAATGGGCCATCAAAAAGCCCATCATGTTAATCTTAAAGGACATGAGTTGTTCCATTGCTTGGTTTTACAATATTTGTAGAGAATTGTCTCATGTCAATTTACTCCATATCCTTAATCCTTTTATTGTTTATGTTTACAAATTTGTATAATCATTATGTTTTTATATTATATGTCATTTTTCTTGATTTTGTAGAGAAAATGTTCTTGAAGTTCAATCAATACTCCAACAACAAACAGAACAAGAATATGTGTCTAACGGACACAATGCCCCGCCTCACAACTCTTTTGAAGAATGGTATATTTCGTGAATAGTAAAGCATGAAGTTGCTTTCATGGTAATATTCTTATTATGATTTGAGTTTGATTATCGACTAATAGGTATTTAATAAAATTCAATGATAATAGCATACATCCTTCACAGAAGATGAACCTTAAACTATCCCCTCTTTTCCATGACCAGTGAAGCATGAAGTTAGTTACATTAGTACTTTTATTTAATTATATCCTAATGAGTATCTATATAAAGTGTAATGATAATAGCATACATCCTTCAGAGAAAAAACTTCAAACTGAGGTAAAACATACCCAAACATCCCTTTTTTCCATGATCACTGAAGCATGAAGTTGAAAGCATGGATAAATTTTTATTATGATTTTTGTTTAATTAGATGCTACATGTACTGTGTATTTATGTAAAGTTAAATGATAATAGCATAGATCCTTCACAGGAAAAAAACTTCAACCTGTGGGTAAACCTCATACTATCACGCTTTTTTCCCATGATCATTGAAGCATGAAGTTGGTTGCATGGGTAAAATTTTAACCTGATTTTCGTTTAATTAGAAGCTAATGTGTATTTATATAAAGTTTCATGACAATAGCAGACATCCTTCACAGGAAAAAAACTTCAACCTGTGGGTAAACCTCATACTATCACGCTTTTTCCCGTGATCATTGAAGCATGAAGTTGGTTGAATGGGTAAAATTTTATTATGATTTTTGTTTAAATAGATGCTAATCTGTATTTATATAAAGTTTCATGACAATAGCATACATCCTTCACAGAAAAAAAACTTCAACCTGAGGGTAAACCTAACTTGGGACGGACGAACGGACGAACGAACGGACGGACGGACAACCCGAACACTATATGCCCCCCTACTATCGTAGGCGGGGCATAATAAAAAGATTACTCGATACAGTGGGACATACGTGGTGTATACAATGTAAGTACATTTATCATATACTTAGACTAAATAAAAGTTATTTTTCACCTCACGATAAACCATGCGTTTTATAATGAAAATCACTGAAAGGACAGACGTAAAGACAGTTGGCGAGCTGATAAAGCTTTATCAAGCTTACTTCCGGAATTTATCACCTGCCTTTCCGTCACAACTCGGAGGCTTTATCATATGCAAGTTTGGGTGTTTCCACCAAAATACCAAGCACTGTGTACAATATTGTCATATTAAAATATATAGTTGACAAAAATACAAGTATTACAAGTTGTTCTGCTATTTTCATATTTACTAGACAATTACAGTACAGAAAGAGACATATCATAACAAATCACTTGTGGAGACATAAATTTTAATCCTTTAGACATAAAATCACAGACATACCATCACTGTGATAGACCTAAAACTTTTAGTAAAAGCAATAAAACAGAGTGGCGAGGATTAAATTTTATTACCTTTTTACCTGTGATTCCTTTGAAGTATACCTGCTTAATTAGATTTTTACCTGTAAAACAGGAAATGTCCTGACAAAACTTGGTTTTTATTGCCCCAATTGAAAATTTTTAAAGGTAAAAATTAATCTCCATCACTTTCCTAGACATTCCCACTATCACAGTGATTAGTTATGGTATGTCTCTTTATGTACTGTACAATCCTACCATTTTTTTTTGTATTTGTTGGGTAGGCTGTTGAATGAAGAAAAACCAGGCGACTGGTAGAAAACCTCGATAATTTGACGTCGCAGAGTAAATTCTACTATGACGTCACTGAATTAACCAAATAGACCAAAGTTATTCACGTCACTTTCTTCTCGTCGCCTTGCTTATTTACTAAGAATTCACTTTATATATAATTGCCGAAAAAAAATGTACATATCAGAGTCATCAAAATAATTTCCAATTGACTTTTTTCTATAGTTGAAGTATCATTACATGTCATTTTTCACATCATATTCATACCATTTATCAGCCCTCAGTCATATATCATCCCTTGAGCCTAACGGCTCTCGGGTTGATATAAGGACCTAGGGCTGATGAAGGGTGTGATATGAAAAATGCCATGTAATAATCTATATGTATCTATTGTGTCAAAAATATAATGTCTCAATTTTTTAGCAAAATGCAAACATAACAGACAAAAATTGTGTATTATCATAAATAAACTTTTTTGTATAGCACAAATAAACTGGCTCCTGATTTGCTCTTTCCATTATAGTGAAGACCTTAAGCTTATTTTCTTTTTCATTTGTACAGCATACATGTTTATCAATGTATCTTTGCACAGTTGTTATATTTGTACAAGATTTGGACAATTATTGAAAATCTCTAAATAGCTTACCAATTATGGTACTTCCATATATAACTTGTGTTCTACTCTTCTCTTCATATGGATACAAATCATTTTTCCACATGTCGTTGGATATGATATAAGGAATTTTAGGATAGCGCACATTAACTAGTGGAGAAAAAAGATGAAGAGCAAGAACTGGGCAAATATCACTTTCTGTTATCCTGTTACCGCTGATAGGATCAAATGACTTCAGGGTGGATTTTAAGGAGGCGTCATTGTTTTCTAAAAAAGCAAAAAATAATCTGAGAAAAACTGTGAATACAACACTAGTACAGGTAGTATATAAAAATATACATTGTTGAATAAGTAATAAAACTTAATTTACAGTAACTTCGGTACTTATTTATTTGCTATATACCACAGGGCCAATGCCTCTGCTGGTGAACTGTTAGTCCCTGAGGGTATTCAACAACCAAGTAGCCAGATCTTTGGTGCTGACCTGAAAACCGATTTTATTTCAAAACTTGCAATATCTAAATATGGGAAGAATTTGTTAAAAACTGAGGAGTAAAGTACAGCCAGAGTCTTACCATGATAAATCAACGTGATAGACATATCACTCTTAATTTTTAAATAAATATATCTTTTTTCCTGATTGATCTATTCACATAATTTCTTTTGCATATCAAGTGGGAGAATGCATCACTCTAAATGCAAAAGCAAGCATGTTGATAGATCAAACAGGAAATGAAATATACACATTTCACTCTGCAGAGTGATACGTCTATTACAGTAATTTATCACAGTAAGTCGCTGGCTTTACTGTATCTCCCTCTTGCATAGCTCTGTCCTTAGCTGATTTTGGCTTTTCTGTTTAGATCCTATTGGTAATTTGTTCTCTTTCAGCTATTACACATATTTCGGTTTATGGATTTCCAAATGTTTTGATTTGAAAATGTGCATATACAGAAACTAAATTTACAGTAACTTCGGTATTTTGTTATAATGCACATAAAAGACAGCAAGATTATAGCACTAAAGTATGGTCTCAAAACTCATCTAGATTTAAATATTTGCCCCCCTCCCTTGCACCTTGAATAAACTTTCAGGTAATGCTTGCATCTAAGACAAGTCCAAAAAGATGTCACATCTGTCCCCACATGGGTCACAAATTTGGGGAAACATTTAAAAAAAAAAGAAGAAAAATACAACATCTGTACATTAGAGACCAAAAAAAAAACCTCAAAACTTTTAAGATTAAGATCTTTACCCTTCCTATAATAATTGTCAATGTTTAGTCTAGGTTGTCCTGAGATGCTTATTCTAACGGTGCACCTGTTCTCACCCATGGTTTTTTTTATTGGGTCAGTGTTGTTCATCTTTGTGTGTGTGTGTCTTCATTTTTCCTTTCTGTACCGTACTCATGTTGAGTCTCTGTTTCTTTGTTTCCGATGTTGCCATTGTCCTTTGATTGGTCATTTTGAATCGCTTACTTTACCCTTGTCTTTGAATCTGTAGACTGAGTTGATTTTTATGTGTGCATATACATGAAATATAAATCACATTCTATATAAAATATGACAGGACTAAAAATTCTTTGCATCTACATTTGTATTTATGAAAATCATATTATTAAGAGTAATAGTTTTAACAACTCGAAAGAATTGAATATTGCTGGAGTGGATATCAACTCTTGTTATGAAAACTATAAATAACTCCAGACTGCCATAACACCCTCATATATATACTACTGTATGAATTGTCTATTCTGTATCTGACACCATGGTAGAACTGCAGATTACATGAGACTGAAAAGAAAAACCAACCAAACATCCTCTTTATTTATCCAGTGACCCTTGGGTGAATGGATAAATTGGAAAGTATTCTAAATATAACTTATTTCATGCACAAATGTATATGAAAAAGAACTGCAGAATCAGGACATAACTTAAAAATGTTTGTTTCCCCTGATTCGATCCTACCTACATGAAATAATGATGTCGAGTAGGTAGGTAGGAAGGAATTTTTTTTTTCTAGTAAAAATAATAAATGTGAATTACATGATACAATGTACCCTGTCATGTTTCACAAAATTTTTAAGTTTCACATCTGTCCCCACATGGGTCACAAATTTGGGGAAACATTTAAAAAAAAGAAGAAAAATACAACATCTGTACATTAGAGACCAAAAAAAACCTCAAAACTTTTAAGATTAAGATCTTTACCCTTCCTATAATAACAAACTCTAAGTTTTGTTGTAAAAACTTAAATAACAAGTTTGAAGACAATATGATATTTCATTTATATTTTATCATTTGGAAACCCCAAAATAAAAAAAAATATAAATTTAAAGTGTAAGGACGGATGGCAAACAGATAGATGGATGGTCATATGACTTGGGTATCACATAATACCTCGCCACACATATATGTGTGGAGGGGTATAAAAAGTGGTTCAAAATGACGCCTCTTTAAAAATCAAAGCATGGAATGCTGTTAAGGCAGGTTCCTTGGTATTCCAGAAGTTCTGTAATTATTACTGTTTTGCTGAAATCTCGACATTTAATTTTTTCAAGAATTAAAATCCGAAATTTTCCTTCCCGGTTTAGGTTGTCTTTTCAGTTTTTATATGGGATGTTGGCAATTTATTTAAAACTCTATTTATTTACTTTTCATTGTCTTGCTCCTCTTTGTTGGTATACGTACATGTAAGTATTCCAAAGTACAAGCCCGAGTACAAGTGTAACACTCGGTGGCTTAATTAATGTTGATATTTCCAATTTTGTCACTTCCTCTGTCAAGTCATCTAGTTCTTAAGTTTCATTATTTTTGCATATGATCAAATAACTCAATAACGAAGTCACTGTATATTTACTATTTACATATGGGCATTTCGACAACTTATGTCTCATCAGTGCAAGCTACTGAGAATGGTAGGTTGTGCTCAGCTACAAATAACAAAACACCGAAGTTACTGTGAATAATGTAAACAGAATTTCAGCATTTTGAGTCCGAAGTCGAGCACTACGTTTGTGTCCCTCTGTTTCTCTATGGCGAACAACGTCATTTCATCCTCCGTGCACTAAGGCAAAGGTTATGCCACACAACAGAAACACTGCGTGTATATATTTATCACTCTTGCTCAAAAAGTCCATCTCTTTTATCCATTTATTTTGGAATTTTGAATTGTATCTACCCTTTTCGCGGAGGCGACGCCATTTTGACGTTAATACACAGCTGATTCGTGTTGTGGTGATGTTAGTATGGTACGTGCTGGTGTATGGTTGTCCCGTAGTGTGTTGTGTAACTGGAACTGGTAGTTGGACGGACTGGTATTCTGATAGCGGAGTGATATGCGGAAACCATTACGGAAATAGTGCCAGTTTTCCCGCGGTTCTGTGTGGTTACAGTTGTGGACAGGCAGATTGAGGAAACCATTCGGATATTACAGTAAATTAGAACAAATACAGGTAAGACCCACTTATATTTGTACAACAGTGGCGCTGCGATCACCCGTTTCTGTGCGGGTGTGTTGGAGAAATTAGAAGTACAGTGGGTTTTGCAGTTGAAAACTTTGTCCGTCAGCAGACGAGAGTTCAATCTCGCAAAAGACTCCATCCCAGAAGGAATTACATTTGTTTCGTCAGACCAAAGGTTGATTTAAACCAAATATAACCAAATATTCAATCGCCTTGACATCATTTGTTATTTTTCAAACTGGTCGATGAGTTCTATTTGCGGTGCTGACGAAATCACCGTAGTGGGTGAAAATTAATTGATTTCGGGGATTGCCAATGTAATTCTTTGATATTTGGTCAGAAATATTGATATAATCTGTGGGAAATTTCCCGATTAAGTCTATTTCCAGTACCATTTAACCAGTTTTGGAACTTTTCGTGACTGAGATTGCAATCCAATCACCATTTTTGAACTCGCTGCAAAATTAAGTTGAAAAATGTCCACACCACATAGAATAAACATTAACACATGTGCATATGATGATCTACGGGTTTTACCCGGGGTAGGTGAGGTCATAGCAGATAGAATTTGGGAATTGCGGGAAAAAGGGCCAATTAATAAAGAAGCTTTCGCACTTATACCCAGATAAAAAATTACAAGACAATTGTTAGACTGTGTTGATTTCGGGGATGAGTATACTATGGAGCATGGATATGCAATGGCCCCTCCCAGGCCGAATATAGATATAGACCCATTTTTGCCCGAAAATGATTATTTGGAAGACAATGCTAATTATCAAGATTATATTGAGTATGGGGAAGTCCAAACTGAGTCCCGTTCAGATGCTGACAAACTGTCATCGCCCAGAGAATTAAAAGAGCCGACTTTCCCAGTCCAAAAGGCCATACCCCTGTCTGAACCCAGACGGACACCAGGTATTAATAAACATGGTTCACTTGATACGGATTGTTATCCGAACCCCCAGGGTACGAACCGTAAAACAATTAAGTATGAACCACAACCTCGCGATGAACAGAAACCGGTGCGGAACCAGCCTGATCGCGCTAATTTGGACAGTACAGCCTATAGAGAACTACATCCACATTACAGTACAGCTGAACACGCCCCATCATATGAAGAGCTAACACCTAGACGGGCTTTGCCAACACCAACAGCTCAATACCCAAACCAGCATTACACACCAAGGTTTTCACCAGAACCAAGGAGACGGTAATTTCCACAGACACCAGTTTCCCGTAGCAGGCAACCCGGTTACATTAGAACAGATGGGTATCAAGGACCAGTTGGTAGTAAACCAGTCTTCAATCCTAAGACACTAAAGTACAATGGAAAAGGAAATTGGGAGTCTTTCTTCATAAAATTCAGCAAGTTTGCAGATGCAGCAAATTGGGGCCAGAACCAGCGAAAAGACCAGTTGTGCTGGTGTTTAGAGGATAAAGCTAGTGAATATTACACTAGTATCATATCCCGTAATGAAGACATACCCTACAACGAATTAGTTACCAAGTTTGAAAAGAGGTTTAACTTTGTGGATTTACCAGAGACCCTTCAAGTCCAGTTTTTGAGCGCACACCAAGGCCCGAACGAGAAACTTGAGGATTGGGCTGACAGGCTAATATCCCTCGCCACGAAAGCATACCGGGATTTACCCGATGAGCATATATACACGCAAACCATATGGAGATTTTGCCAAGGTTGTTACGATAAAGAGGCAGGACAACAAGCAGCAATGGCTAGGCCAAGGAGTATGGAGGAGGCCATCGACAAAATAAAATGGTACCAACATACAACAAAAGCCATATATGGTAGGCCAGTAAGACGGCGAGAATCTTTCTCGGACCCGGACCAAGAAGACGGAGAAAAATCAGTGAGTGCGGTAAAACCGGGCAATCAAGAGAGCAAATCTACAGGTGTACATAGCAAACAAGAAAATGAAACACTGAGGGCTCTACAGAGCCAAATACAGATATTGGTCGATGGAATGAAAAATATGGAGTCGAAATTGTCAGAAGTTGAGGCAAAAACAAAAGGGAAAACCGGTCCTCCTTTGCGACCTCCCCCAGTTTGTTTTAATTGCGACAAGTCGGGACATTTTGCCCGTAACTGCTTGAAACCAAAACGCCAACAGAATAATAGGCAACAAAACGGACAACAGGATACGGCGAAAAGAGCACCAGCCAAATCCAATGATTTAAACGAGGACGGGTCGCCCAAGAAGGCGTAAGGCCGACCCGCAGTCATGACGATCGCCTATCAAGCAAACCTCCAGGCAAAGATACCTCCCCAAAAAATGTGAAGCAGACCACCAAAAAGAGGAGAAGGAGGGGAGGGAAGAAGAAAAATAAAACGGACAAAACAACCCAATCAGACGATGAACCGGATACTGGGCATGTAAGTAACGACGCTATCATCGAAGCGTGTGCAGACACGGATAAAACCATGACCATCGCCCAGCTTGGTTCTGCGGCAATGTTGAGACTGGATATCAAAGTCAACATTAAAGCGGTAATTGACACCGCAGCTGAAGTCACGATCATCTCTGACACAGTTTACGAAGCATTAGATCCAAAGCCAAAGATAGTGAAGCACACTAACATGCAAGGGGCTGGGCGGGAAATGAAAATGAAGACTTTTGTCATTGGACCAGTTAGTTTGACGGTTGGATCCCGAATATACCGGTCACATGTATATGTAGCCCCAATAGACGACGACATGCTCCTTGGGTTGGATTTTCTGCATAAGCACAAGGTTACTCTGGACTGTAACAGAAACGTATTCGTTATCAACAACGAAGAACTATTTATGGATTACGGGAAATCCCGTAAGAATCCAAAAGTAGCACGAGTCTCTGTATCGAGCAAAACGGTGATTCTCCGCTGTGCATGTGAATGGCGAACTTAGCAGTAAGCTATCCAATTACATAGTGGAACAAGATGAGGATTTACCAGTTATGGTGCCTAGATGATTGTATGCAGAGCAGGAAAAGCCTAGATTGTGTTTAGTGAACACCAGCGACAAGTACTACACCATCCGGAAGGGCACCGTGATCGGAACCGCAGCTGAAACGGAGTCGATACAGACGGGGAATGAGGAATATATTCATACGGGGGTTACCCCGGAGGTGACGGACACAGATGGTGATCCTCAGCAACTACCACCACCTCTTGAAGCTTTGCTAGAGAAACCTTCAGAGAAGTTGAGCGCTGGCGAGACAATCTTGCGAAGGACTATAAAGACGTCTTTGCGGCTAATGAGTTTGACCTTGGAAGTTTTACAGCCGTAGAACATGCCATAGACACCGGGACGGCCAGGCCGATCAAACAACGGATGCGGCGAACGCCAATGGTATTTGCACAGGAGGAAGAATCCCACCTGAAGAAAATGCTAGATGCAGGCATTGTTGAGCCTTCCACCTCCGAATGGGTCTCCCCGCCCGTATTAATCAGAAAGAAAGACGGCAAAGTGCGGTGGTGCATCGATAACCGGAAACTGAATACGGTAACAAAGAAGGATGTCTACCCACTTCCACTGATTAAGGAGTGTATTGACACACTATCAGGTAACGAGTTATTCTCCGAACTGGATGCCAATTGGGCATTTCACCAGATTAGAATTAAAGAGTCTGACAAAGAAAAGACAGCCTTTGTGACAAAGTACGGGTTATACCAGTTTCGGCGCATGAGCTTTGGCTTATGCAATGCGCCCAGTACTTACGCCCGTGCTATGAACCTAGTTTTACGAGGTCTGACGTGGACCATAGTCTTGGCATTTCTAAACGACATCCTAGTGATGGGAAAAAGTTTTGGTGACCACATGTCCAACTTGAGGGCAGTCCTAGACCGTTTCAGACAATATGGTCTTAAATTGAAGCCATCCAAGTGTGAACTGTTCCAAACAGAGGTTGAATTTCTGGGGCGGAAGATCAACAAGTGCGGGATGGCCATTGGAGATGAATATGTGGAAGCTTTGAAAAATTGGGATGTCCCGAAAACCACCAAACAAGTGGAAAAGTTCCTCGGATTTGCGAACTACCACAGGGTTTTCATTAAAGATTATGCCAAGAGGGCGACACCACTTCAGAGATTAACCGGTAAGAGACCGTATATATGGGAAGACGAGCATCAGCAGGCTTTTGAAGACCTAAAGTTAGCCTTGACAACTACTCCAGTGCTGGCTTTACCAAATGCAACAGACCTATTTATCCTGGATACGGACGCCTCCGATTACGCCATTGGGGCAGAATTGATACAGGTACAGGAGGATCAGGAACGGGTAATTGCATATGGTAGCTTCAGCTTAGCACCCGAACAACAGAGGTATTGTACCACCAGGAAGGAACTTCTTGCGATCGTGAGGTTCACTAGACAGTTCCAACACTACCTGCTTGGACGGGAGCGGTTCATCGTGAGGACGGACCATAGTAGTCTGACGTGGCTACTCAACTTCAAAAACCCGCAAGGCCAACTAGCTCGTTGGTTGGAGATTTTGAGCCTATTCAACATGGATGTTCAACATCGACAAGGGAAAAAATACATAAATGCGGATGCATTATCGAGATTGCCAGTAGACAAACCATGTAGTGAGATGAGACCAGAGATGAACCTTGCCGAACTCCCTTGCGGTGAGTGTAACTATTGCACCAAAGCACACCGTAACTGGGCCAGATTTACGCAAGAGGTAGATGATGTAATCCCTCTGGGCAATGTAACCCGGCACAGAGACAACAACGATGCGGAGTTGCAGAGTGAAGAAGTTTATGCAGCGAAGTCATTACTGTTCGACGACAGTCCTGGGGAATTGTCACAGACTGAAGATATGGAGAACCAGTTAGGACATCAGAAGATAATTGTAGCTTATTCAGCAGATGAGATGTCAATCCATGTGGATCTAGATCCGCCTCCACAGGTGTATGCAGTAACTAGAACTGGATCTGATGGGTTTGCAGGTGTAGACTACTCAGCAGAAGAGCTGAAACAGGCTCAGGAAGACGATCCTGATTTGGAATTGGTGCTTACGTTCCTCAGGACGGGTGAACCTCCCGAAGAGAACAAACTGTTTTTAAGCAGCAAAGCGACCAAAAAGTTCTGGATCAACAGGGATATGTTTTTCCTGGACGATGATGGAGTATTAAGAAATAGACCAAAGAATCAGGGAGACAGTAGATTGGTTGTTCCCAAGAGTATGACTGATGAAGTACTTTCATTGTGTCACGATCTACCGTCGGTCGGGCACCAGGGGATGTCCCGAACTTATTTGAGAGTGAAGCAGAAATATTACTGGTACCTGATGAACCAAGCTACAACAGACTATGTGAAATCCTGCAGTACCTGCAACAAGCACAAGAAGCCAACCAGGAAGGCGAAGTGTCCCATGACGAATTACCATCCCGGAGTGCCGATTGAGAGAGCTCATCTCGATTTTTTGGGCCCCTTGCCCGAATCATCAGCAGGAAACAGCAACATACTGGTAATGGTTGACCAATTCACCAAGTGGGTGGAATGCATCCCATTACCTTCCCAGACAGCTGAAGTAACAGCCAGGGCAGCTGTTAATGAGTTTTTTGCACGTTTTGGTTTTCCTTTCAACATCTTCACAGATCAGGGAAGAAACTTCGAAAGCCACCTGTTCAAGTCAATCTGCGACATACTACAAATCCACAAGAGTCGGACTACACCATACCGCCCATCTGCAAATGGACAAGTCAAAAGCTTTAACCGGACCCTGATGGACGCAGTCCGATGTTTCGTGGACAGGTCACAAGATAATTGGGACGAACACTTACCCCAGTTGGAGGGAGCCATTAGATCTTCAGTGAACAGAAGTACGGGTTTTACCCCAAACAAACTGATGCTTGGCAGAGAAGTAAATGTTCCAGCAGACTTGGTATTTCGACCCCCTGATGGAAAACCAGCAGGCGAAGACACGGAAGACTACGTACAGAGGTTACAAGAATCCATCAGACTATCGCACGATGTAGCCAGAGAAGTCTTGAAAACGAACCAGTTTTATATGAAGAGGGACTATGATGTAAAGATATTACAGAAAGAGTACCAGCCTGGAGATTTAGTATACGTTTTGGACACGGCGAAGGTTAAGGACCCACCTTGGAAGGGCCCAGGCATTGTTCTAGAGAAGTTGTCGTCGTATGTCTACAAAGTTATGTTGAAGACCATGACCTTCACGACGAACCACGACAGGCTAAAGAAATGTACATCAAAAGAGATCCCACCTTGGTTGGTTAGATGTCAACGACGCATCCGGGACTGAGAAGATGTAACGGCCACTGGAGCCAATGAGCTGCTGTGAATTTGCCGAAAACCGGATGACGGTTCTTTGATGATCCAATGCGACACTTGCGAAGACTGGTTCCACGGCGCGTGCGTTAGTATAACGCAAGAAGTTGCGGATACGCTTGGGACTTATATATGTCACAGGTGTCAATCTATTTAGACATATAGTAATTGCGTCTCTCTCTATTTCAGGGAGAAGACGGACTAGAAGTAGTTATGGACAGATCAGGAGATTCCAAGGAGAATAGACTGGACCAGGATGAGTGGCCAGCATTGGACGAAGCTTACGGGTCTCGACCCGTAGACCTTTCCTGGGGAAGAGCCCCTAGCCCCCTAAGAGTAGCCACTATGGCTAGGAGAAGGCTAGTTGTAACAGTCACACAGACGGAGGGGGAGGTGCTGGAGCACATGGAGGAAGAGGTGGTCCTGATCCAGTCACCAGTCGTCGGGTTGTCCAGGAAGGATGACGAGCCATCTGACATGGAGGGCGGGGACAACCCGAAAGACGAGGAAGTAGACTCCGGGAACTTTCCCGAAGAACCTGACAATCAGGAAATGGAGGTGTGATGAAGTGATATACCGCCGGAGTAGGTCTCGGACGATGAGGCCAAGGAAGAGAACCTGGTCCAGTGACGGTTCTAGGGAGATGCCTAGCAGCAGCGACAGCTCCAGCAGGAGGCACGGGAGAAGCCCTAACAGGCGGGCAACCCGTACTGGGAGAGGGAAAGTACCTAGGTGGAGTTCGAGTAGGCGGCGCGAGTCACCAAAGAAGAGTAAGCCAAGTGCTGCTGCGGGTGGGCCAAGCCATAGCTCAACCCGCCAACCCCAAAGATCAGGGACTGCAAAGATGGACTCGACGGCCGGAAGACAACCCAGCGCGGCTGCGGGTGGACCGAGTCGGAGCTCTACCCGCCAGCCAAGTCCCAAGGAAGACCCGGGCAGAGACCAGAGCACCACGGCCAGTGGAAGATATGGTTCCCAATTCCCAGGAGGGGACAGAAGAAATTCGGTATGTCCAGTCCCAGGCTGCAACTGGTACAGCAGGCACCTTAAACACCATGCCTGGGAATGCCATATCCCCAAGGTCTTTTGGGATAATCCCGATCCCGAGCTGCGGTACGACCAGGCTTACCATCGCCTAATGTTTGCTATTTTAGAGCGGTTGGCCAGGTGGTTTGTTGGGCGGAATGCAACAGTGCATGATTTGGTGCGGTATATTAATGGCCTGACTGCCATTCCGGGGTCTTGCCCCGTCCTCCCCCGCACGGAGGAGCAGATGAGGCTACTGGACAAAACGATGAACTAGAGACCACCCAGGGATGGGGTATATAGTATCCACCCCATTAACTCCCCAGCAGCATTGATTCACTGGAGGGTTTTGCTGGTATTGATTACAAGAATGAGCTGGAGCCAACGGATGGAGTTTTTTAGAATGGGAAGGACGGAGCTGAGACGTTTGCGGGAACCAGTCCGTGTTCCCGTACCTGGATCCAGCCGAGAGGAACCAGAATCACTAACATCTCATAGCTCAGCCAGTGAGGAGTTGGTTCCCCTGAAGCCAGCAAAGCTAAGCAGTAAACCAGCGACAGTAACAATTCCAGTGGGCATTCTAGCCGGGATGGAGTCGGATGACAGTGAAAAAGGTTCCAGGTCGGCGGGCCTAGTTGCCCGGAAGAAGACGACACAGCAGGACAATTCGACGATGCGGAGGACCCAGACCAGGTCGCAGACTGGAAGGTCGTGGATGAGTGTGTCGAGGAGCCCAGCCCGAGGCGGGTCGTCCTGAAGGAATCATCAGAGGACTATGGTGGGTCATTGCCACCTGGACCGCTCATCAATCCTGCTTGACGGGTCAGTTGATATGACAATAGGGGACCTGTTGGACAGAATGCCAGAGGTTGAGCCAAATCCCAGAGTGGAACTGGGAGGTGGAGTAATGGTATATTGTGACCCTGTCACGTATCCAAAGTTGTTCCCGGAGGATACCAAATGGAAGATTGCTGTGGGGATCCATCCCCGCCTAGCACCACATGCTACAGAGGAGGACACAGAGAAATTTCTCCGTTTTCTGACGCACCGGAGAGTCTCCATTTTGGGTGAGGTAGGCATTGACCGGACAGAACGCCAGTCCCTGTGGAAAAAGCAGGAGGAGTTTTTGAAAAAGGCGCTGAAGTTGGCACACCCTGATCAACCTGTGGTGTTGCATGTGCGAGGTGACCGTGGAGATATCAACAACACCAGGGGTTATGTTGACGTCCTAGATATAGTGAAGTCTGTCTGTCCAACGGAGCAGCCGCTCCAGTTGCACTGTTTCAATGGGACAGCGGACATGGTGACCTTGTGGCGGGAATCTTTCCCGAATGTATACTTCAGTTATGCTGGGATGGTGTTAAATTTTAACGAAGGCCAGAAGGAAGGACTACGTGAGGTGCCGGACCATCGTTTGTTGGTGGAGACCGACTCTCCCTACTTTTCGCCTCCCGGTGTGCGGGTCAACAGCCCCGTATTTATTGGCGATGTGGCCAGGTTAGTCGCAAGGGTTCGTGGCGACACAGTTAAAGAGGTGTTGCAGTATACGTGCCGCAATGCACGTAATTAAGCTCTTTGTTTGAGCAGGAAACATGGCAATGATGGACAGTAAATTGTACAGCTGTATATAATATTGCAGGGAGCAATATTTTTTGCATGAGATAATTAAGAGTAGATAATTAGTTGCATGTTGGATTAGGAACCGGAACGTTTCGGTGGGGAAATTGTATATGTACAGAGATCTGGAGGTACCAGAAAAATTTTGTTTACCAACTTACAGGGAAGAAGATGTAAATGTTTTTAGAAGATATCCCTGGTTTCCCTGTAATCGGACAGATGCGTCAAAGTATGACGTAGCAGGGAAACGATGAAGATTATGTATTTAACTCGTATATTCGAGTGGTGAACCAGCAAATGTAAATATGATTAAAATAGGATATTGGAATGGTTCAGCTATTTTTCTCGTATATTCGAGAACTCAACAGGATATGGTTGTTTGGTAATGGCAATGGTTGTGGTATAACGACATGTATGGTTCTGGTACGGGTGTACCCCCGGTTTTCAAAAGGAGGGGGGGTGTGGTGATGTTAGTATGGTATGTGCTGGTGTATGGTTGTCCCGTAGTGTGTTGTGTAACTGGAACTGGTAGTTGGACGGACTGGTATTCAGATAGCGGAGTGATATGTGGAAACCATTACGGAAATAGTGCCAGTTTTCCCGGGGTTCTGTGTGGTTACAGTTGTGGACAGGCAGATTGAGGAAACCATTCGGATATTACAGTAAATTAGTACAAATACAGGTAAGACCCACTTATATTTGTACAACAGTGTTCTCGCGTAATCTCATTAGGCGGGATGTGAATGGAAAGGCTTTGTTTACCTCGCAGGGTGTGATTGGAACAGCCAATATTTACTTCCGGTGTAACGGAAAAATATTTTTGAAAGAAAACTTTAATATCGGGAGCTTTCAGAGGCATATCGGTAGACGTGAGACCGGCTGCCGAAACCGGTAGCCTCACGGTGAGACCGGGAGGGTTAACAACTCTGGTTACAACAGCGAAACTAGAAGTTACTTTGTATCCATTCATAAAAACTGCGCACCACAGGAAATTTTTATGAATGAACCGAATCGTGAATTTCGAAT
Source organism: Modiolus philippinarum (assembly GCA_002080025.1). NCBI lineage: Eukaryota > Metazoa > Mollusca > Bivalvia > Mytilida > Modiolidae > Modiolus > Modiolus philippinarum. Next base: position 14,954 of record MJUU01016136.1, on the reverse strand, counting down.
GTCAGTTTAAGTGCTCTGAGATTAAAAAAGCAAAGTATCTCTTAAAAGATATTAAATAAATACAATAAATACATAAAACGATGTAGTTGATCATGAAATGGACACTGTATCGCCACATGAATGGATTATTTTTTGTGCCTTCGTATGAATAACTGGTAAGCCGTACGCGTTTTTAACGATAGTCTGGATCATTCCGATTCTTTTCATACAAAGTAGTCTCCTTAATGTAAGAGTCTGGTTGAAACAGACTTTTTTCAAGATGGCTTTACCCGACAGCTAGAAGGCAGAGAACCTGCCTTAAAAATTGATCAATGCTACATCCACGTTAATTGGTCTAAAATTACAGTTTAAGACTATATCTCTGCAATACTATTAAGCGAGATCACTCTTATAGCAGCCTGATCCTCATTTGTATATAATTACATTCGTTCTGCTTTGTATGGAAATCACCGTATTTGATTGGCTATAAGTACTTTTGATCATTTCCGTAACTGTGTAAAACTACATCAGCATGTGACTACATTTGTACTTGACAACGACAAAAGTAAACAAAGAAGGCGGAGTAATCTAGACAAGAAATTGTCTTGCGTGAATACTTGTAATCTATTTACCGAATATAATTATAGGTATTGATTGCAATATTTTGTAGTTTTACTGTTGCGAAAAAGCGTAGACCGTAGCACATTTTTTACATGAAGCGCTAAATGTGTAATGGTCCATGCTTTAACACTCCAATAAAACTACAAAATATTGCATATAATTAATACACTTTAAATAATTTCATACTTTGTCAATGTTTTGGTGTCGATGACATACAGTCCATTATCAATCAGGCCAATTAAATTTTTATCCAACCCATGACAAAATATGGAGTTAGTGGAATTTATTTTTTATGATTTATTTTGCTATTCAATTCAATTCAATTAAAGCATTTAACCCTCTTGCTGCCACACGGACATATGTGTCCACCACTGGACCGCTGCCACACGGACATATATGTCATTTTTAGAAATGAAAAGGAGCACTTTCATTAACTGTCTGTATTCAAGAAGTGAAAAATAATTAAATGATTATTTATACAGATAATGGCATTTGAATTTTTGAAGAACGGTTTGAGCATAACGTCATCAAATTTGAATGTCACGTTACTAACTATGACGTCATACAAAAGTGTGAAGAACTAAACCAAAGAAATTATAAGAAACGACATTGATGCTACATATTTGAAAAAGTAATTGGCCTTCATTATACAACTTTTGTTCAAGAAGATTTAAGACACAACTTTGAATGTGTCTTTATCAACCGATAAATAAAAAAAGAGAAAGAAATGATAAAAACAAAAACAAAAAAAACCGATAATGTTCAAAGGATGTAATTTCTATGAACATGATCTTTTTTTCACATTACTTCCGATTGCTATTTTTACTACTTTTATTAATTATCATTTTCATTTTTGTTTGTATTTGTTTTTTTATTGTTTCGTTTGGAGGTTTTTTTATTGTAGTATTTGTTTTTATTTATTTTTTGTTTTGTTTTGTTTTTGAGTGTGTGTGTGTGTGTGTGTTTATTTTTTGCTTCTTTTAATTTTAGTTGTTTTGTTTTGTTTTTTGTTGTTGTAGTTTTGTTTTGTGCGTGAGTGGGTGTGTTTTTTTTTGTTATATTCTGGTTTTTTGTTTGTTTGTTTGGTTTTGTTTTTTTTCTGTAGATTCTTTATTCATATTTTTTATTCTATTTTTGTTTTTTGTGGTTATTATTTTTTGTTTGTTTATGTCTTTTTTCCATTGCTATAAGATAACGCTCTACCAGTCGGTTTTAATTGATATTCGGCAGTACTAGTTCTCATAGATAAGGAAAATAATATAGGATTTCGACAAATCAAAAGTAAAAACAAATTCAATTGATCATTTCTATTTTGATGAAAACGTTTCATTTATTTATTGTTTGTACACTTGTATGAAATCCACAAAATCCCGGTATTACATGAGTATTGGTGAATCAACGGTACTTGAAAGAAAACGGTCTCCTCATTAAAAAGGCACTGGAACAGTGGAGACTAAAGGCTTTCAACCCCAGATTAATTGACCATAAAGAAAGCTTTCCAACTAAAAATAAGTTGAAAGTTCCCATACCATAAATCAGAGTTATTCAACTACAATATTTTCATGAATTATAAAGATCTTTGCCAAAAAAAAAATCAATAGGTTGTCATTTTGACAATTTGTTATTTGACCGCTTTTTGTCTTTTTATCCCGCATTCATTGACATAAAAAAAAAGAAAATACAGACAAGCCAAAGTTTTCCAAATAACTGTTCTCATTTGTGTGTATGCTTATTTTTCTCTGCTGAAACAATCGTCCTTCTGTATAGCTGTTAAATGGCTTTATCTACGTAAATCGTATACATTTTTGCTAGGAGGTTTCTCAGATCAATTTTCAAACTACAATGATTTAGTACATGCAGTCCTTCCTCTGGTGGCATTATTAAAACAGATAAATTGATTGATTCATTCTTTAGACCAGTTAAGCAATAGTTTCTTTCACTACAAACAAGATGAAATTTGCGCTTTATAATCTTTTATAAAACACCAAAAAAAGACGGACATATGATCCGAATTAGGAATACAAGGCAAGGTCACCCGGAGTAAATGAAAAAAGTTCTAATTGTGAACTCCTTTTGGCTGCTATGAGAAACACTTTGCGAAAAGGACACAATTAAAAACAGTCTATACAGTACGGAAATACCAATAGTCTGTTGTAGAAAAAAATCAAAAAGTAGAAAAAGATATAGTGAAGATCTTCTTAGATGTCAGTAGTAAATAATTAACTTTCCAACCTACAGAAACAAGAAATTCTTGATAACTATTTATGGGAAAAATTAAGTTTAAAACTATTTCATTTGAGAAAAACATACAAGTATTATACATTAATGAATTACAATAACAAAAAGGATTCAGAAACAAGCATAACAATGCTTTTATAAACCTGTCTCCTTAAGAATCGCATACAGTATGATCGTACAATAAACTGCATGCTTAGAATATATAAGAAAACTAATATAAATTATATATATATATATACAATGTATAAAATTTGCTGAAAAGGGTGTATAGGAAAAAAATTAGAAAGTAACTTATATGAAATATTAAATATCATACATTTAATTATAATATTTTGAAAGAGTCTAAAAGCTTTGTATGAGATGTTAAATGACTCAACAATTAAATCGCTTACTTTTAATGATAAAATTTTGGAAGATTCTAAAAATTTAAAGGGGTTAAATAGGACAGTAAGTATACAGACAGGATGGCACTTCAGTAGGAAATAGGACTATGACTCCGACGACAGAAGATTTTTCTCACAAGAACTCCAGTCGAAATAAAGACATATTTTTTTCCAGATATATTAAAAAGGAAACGAGGTCAGTGATGATATACGAGGTTAAAGGAGTTGATTATATCATGGCTGTCATTGACAATTTCAAAAAAAAAATTGAAATAGTTGAAAATAATGCCCTTTACATTTGAAATAAAAAAATAGCGTTTAATATTATAATAAGTTGATCTAACTAGGATAAATGGACATGTAATATGCGACAATATACATGCAATAATGGGTAATTAATTAATATAGTTTTGAATTGGCGGATCCAAGGGGGGGGGACTTCCGGGAGTTGGAACCCCTTTTTTGGACAAACATGTAGTTTTTAATGAATATCCTGAAGTTTTTTTCTGAAAAATATCCCAAAAATTTTGCGACTCGCTCCGCTTGGCGACATTTTCTCATTATCTTTCATTTTCTAATTTAACCCCCCTTTTCAAATTGCCTGGACCCCCGCCTGTTTTGATTTGGTTATGATGATCCAAGACGATCTTGAAGTCTTGTTATAATAAAATTTCCAAAACTCGAGTTGATTTTCTGTGATAAGCCTGAGATTTTCTCATGTTTGATAAAGTTTATGTATTTTGATTGGCCCTGTGCAAGTATAAAAGTCATTTTAAAAATATAGTATAGCTTTCCCATTTTCATACCAATTGTAAACAGCTGATGTTTTTCGGTGTCAACGTACTGCGTGACAAATATTCATGATGTTTTTCAGAACACGTCAATTGTTTCAATATTTACGTTACTTATAAAAAGGTTTTTTTTTTAATGTGCATGTGTATAATTTTCGTTTGAAATGAAACAAACAGAAAAGAAACGGCTCCTTTAAAAAGAAAGATTATCTAACTATGAACTGGTCTTATGTACTTCACGCTAAGGTATGGAATCCGATGCGATCTCCTTTTTTTTTTGCTTTGAATTTTAATTTAACATTTTCAAGTTTATGTTTATTTTATCTTTTGTTTTGTTTTGTTTTTTATTTTTTTATTTTTTATTATTTTTTTTTGGAGCAGAGATTTTACTAGACGGCATTTTTAACGAGTTAAACTGGAATAAAATTACAATATAGACGAATTTCTTTGAAATATTTCGGAATGTCGCGTTTCGACAATATCGTTTGAAACATACAAAATTATATATAACAGTTGACAGTATATATATGGGACATTCAAACCATTTGTTAACATATTTGGATGCAGTCCTAGTTTGCATACTAACAGACTTGGCATGTATTGTGACATACATAACTTAATCGGCTCTGTAAAGCAGAAACCCAAAAATAAAGTTTTTCGCTAATTGCAGTTGACACAAGTTTGAAGACGTTATTCACTACCTTTTTTATTCTCATCAGAAGCTTCACTGACCGTCTTTAGATCCGGGCTTTAGTTGTTTGATTAATGATAATAAAAAGGTCTTTTGACAATACTATTTGGAAATAATAACTACGCATAGAAAACGACGAGTTGCAATTCATTTATTTTGATAAGTTGTGTATGTTTATAAAACATTAAACACATTTCTGAGCCTATTACGGCACAGCGTTTCATTTCCATTCTATTTTTACCTTATATCATATATACATGCATCATGGTGTCTATTGCATTATATATACTTGTAAGCCGGTTAGAATCACAAGTCATAGATTTTTTCATCTTGTCCTTAAATATCATGTATACAAACAAATAAATGAAAAAAAACACAAAAACAAAAACAAAACAAAACAAACAAACAAAAATTAAAAAACAAAAACAAAACAAAACAAAAAAAAAAACAAAAGAACAACCACTACAAAGATATAAAGGCAAAATTTTTCCCAAAAGAGAAATGAAACTGATACAATTACAAGACGTACTGTTTATAAAGTGTAACACTAAGGAAACTACTATACGAAAACTTACTTGTTATTGAAGTTCGTTGCATATTATTATTTTCGTTTATTACACGAACCTTTGTCGTTATAACAAGTAGTTTTTCTAGGGGTAAAATTTTATTGTGACAGAAAAAATATTTGAAAATACATCAAATTACAAACGTGGCCCTTTCCGACCTCCATATCAACCAGTTTATCGCTAATCGAGAACGCCAGATTCAAACGTTGCTAGTGGTGTTCCGATGATCGGAAAATGTCTCAAATCGGTCGGTTGACTATCCAGATGTGATTAATCGATTGAGATTTTCATCAATCGATTGATAATCGGTTAACTAAAAGTACATGTAACCTTTAGGGAAAAAATGGGAAGGCCATGAAAAGTTNATATGAAACAAAACGTCACAAATTGAAGAACGTCATAGTATTGTGGCGTACGGCAAGATGTTTTTATTTTGAATCTGGCAGCAAGAGGGTTAAAGGTCTGTTCTTTAAGGATATACACACCTTTTTGTTTCCAAAAATGTTCAAAATCAAATATGAGAGGGAAAATTGTTGTTTCATGTGTATGATTCATGTCACAATAGTTAAGTAAACACTCAATGCCATAAGTAAATAAATTGTCCATTGATGTGGTCACATGGCAGTCGGGTGGCAGATTAACCAAGTGGCGAGTCTGAGAGGACGGAAGTCCATGTTTTGTAGGGTTGTGAATAACATGCTGCAAATCATCGTATTGCAAGTATTCAA
>MJUU01016135.1:70958-82556 GCA_002080025.1 Modiolus philippinarum | reverse complement strand
TTTGTCTCATATGCATTTACTCCATATCCTTTTATTCACCATTTAGAATGAATCTGAAGTTCTTTTATAAAATACCTCAAAGTGCCTTAATCAAAATATCTAGGTTTTGAATGACATCTAAAAATATCAAAATAAATGAGAGTCAGATTTTTGAAAAGGGAGGAAATTCTGTTTTACGTTTAGAATTAAGGAATATTTAGACTTTTTATACAATTTCCTAACATTTTGAAAAAAGGTACTGTGAATTATGTAAAATTTTGATGTAAGTAAATGTGTGGATGACCTTTAATTTCCCAGTTTTTGGTAAAAATTGAATGTTGAATGAATCTGTGTTTTCGGTAATGTTTTGACAACGTATCTTCTTTTTTACCGCAAATCAATACTTTATGCTGTGTTTTCAGTAATGTTTTGACAACGTATAAAAATATGTTTTACTGGAAAGCAATACTTAATGCATACTTCTGATTATTATTCTCTCATGATTGGGCTTGAAAGTTTCTATGAAGAAGTTTGGCAATGTAAATGTCAAAAAATGGATAACAGGAAACACCTACAAAGGCTGAAAATTATAATTACATGCAACAATTTGCAAGGGAACTACACAGGAAAAACACGTATAAGACAAAAGACAAACGTAGACAACGATAGGAACTCGGGACAGCCAGACTTGGTACCGGCACTAGCAAAAGCCAGGGGTAGGGTTAAACCGGTTTATGGGTACCCAAACTTCCCCTTTATCTGTCCCGTTTCCCTATAGTATAAAAACATACGAATGAAATTCAATACAGGTAGACTACTAACTCCATGACCACAATCTTGAAAGGAGAGAAAAAGACAATACGTAATTTTGAAAGATAGGTCAAGGGGTGCTCGCCGCTAAACTGCCGGCCAGCTCAAGGAGCCTGGTCTGCTGGTAGAACACTGTCGCACTACAGAAGAAAAATCAAACTCAAAACTTCCCGAAGGGTTTGGTCAAGAATCATCACAAATTTCAGTAGACATCGGCAGTATCAGTGAGAGGCCAATTTTCAGATCACTAGGTCTCAAAGCTTATTTAACGGATGCAAGCAGAATATCTTGCCGATATCCCCTATCACGTAAAGAATGTAAGTTACGTTCCAGCTTTCAATTTCTGGCATTTTTTAACAAAATTTCCGTAAAATTGAGGACTAGAAATGCCCATAGTAATAAGCTGTTTACGAGTAACGCCATATTTAGATATAACATGTTCATATCTATTACAAAACTTCTTAAATGTCTTTTTAAGACTTTTTATGCAAATTTTTATATATCTACATTGCACAAGTATACGCTTCACGGTGATCTCTGGACAAAGACTCGTAGGATACGGGTGTTTCAGTGAACTATAAATCAAAAATCTTGCGGTGAAAGTTTTCGAGACCTTTTCTAGATATATATTAGTACATAATTGTTTCATACTGTAAATTTAAGGAAAATTGAATGTGTGGAAAATTTTGGGATATCCCTGGTCTTCTACCTTAAATATCTAGGTTTATTGTTTTTACTGTCTCTATTTATAATTTTGGAAAATTTACTTTGGAAGAAATAAACCGTTACACACTCAAACACAAACACTTACTAATAAAGTGAAAGAGAGAGATCACAAAATTGGGTGTATATATCATACAATGCTTTTTGACCAATATTTGCTTTTTGGCCGAATTTGCTTTTCGTCCGACAATTTAGCATTTAATCAAACCCCTTTTTGTCCATTTTTTTTTGCGCCTAGTCCATTCGCTTTTCGTCCGATTCGCTTTTTGTCCGATATTTTTATGTTTAGTCCACCGCTTTTTGTTACTTGGACAGACAATATTTCCTCTTTGTCCGATAAGTACACTCAGCATTTACAGAAAATACAAACCATTGAGACACTGCATGAAGATGTTATATGCATGGCAACCCTTTCACGGTGTGGTGAAAAGTAATAGTCGGTCTTTGTCATTTCAGTAATAAATTTTGCATCCTCTAATATCGCATTAGTGATATAGAAACATTGTAAGAATCTGTGAAATCATGACCACGTCAAGTGTTTGAGGTCCATTCCTTCCCCTCAAATCCTTGACAGATTTTGTTTATATTATCTGGGCTGCTTCTCTACTTAAGAAGCAAATAGATGAGCAAATAAAGTCAATCAAAATTTGTGAAGATGGATTCTCATAGGTTCGTCTGGTTGTATTTTACCAGGAGTAGTAGCCCTCAGTGGCCCGTTTATTTGCTTCTTGTGTAGAGAAACAGCCCAGGAATTATAAACCAAATCTGTCAAGGGTTTGTGGGGAATTACATATGGACCCTCACTTTGTTGAAGACAGTACGGTGACCCTAGATGCTTTGTTTTGGGTCGTTTTAACCTGGAGATGGGATGTTGTCTCCTTGACATTTACCCCATTTCCTTTCTTTTTTATATAGAGGTATAAGTCTTGATGTGGCCTGATGATGGTGCATAAGTGGTAAATTAGATGAAGGTATTCCTAAAATAACTAAATACCGAAGTTTAATTTATTTTCTGCATATGTGCATTTCGACAACTTATGTCTCTTCAGTGCAGATAAAATCTAAACGTTTGGAAGACCATAAACTCAAAGATGTTTAAAAACTGATAGAGAACAAATAACCAATAGGATCTAAATGTAAAGCCAAAAATTTAGGATTTATTCGTGATAGAAGTTGTCAGTTTGCAGAAATTGAATTTACAGTTACTGCATTCTTATCTGTAAAACGGACATTAAAATAAAGAGTTTTGACTAGTATTTTCATCTTTTTTCTGAACTGGTCCTTGTATGAACCTGATCTTTTACGAATAAAAGCTTTTTATTCACAATATTAAATTTTACACACATACTGGCCTCTCACAATGATACTACCGATGGCTTCTGAAATATATGATCCTTGACCAAACCCTTCGGGAAGTTTTGAATTTGAATTTTCTTCCGTAATGCTACAGTGTTTTACCAGCAGACTAGGCTCCTTTAGCTAGCCGACAGTTTAGCGGCGAGCACCCATTGACCCATCTTTCAAAATTACGTATTGTCATTTTCTCTCCTTTCTAGATTGTGGTCATTGAGTTAGTAGTCTACTTGTTTTGGGTTTTATTCGTATGTTTATTATACTATAGGGACAGATAAATGGGACGTTTGGGTACCCATAAACCGGTTTAACCCTACCGCTGGATTTTGCTAGTGCCGGTACTAAGTCTGGCCGACCCGAGTTCCTATCGTTGTTGACGTTTGTCTTTGTCTTGTTTATGATTTTCCTGTGTAGTTCCCTGGCAGATTTTGGCATGTGACTGTAATTTTCAGCCATTGTAGATGTTTCCGTTTATCCCCTTTGTTACATTACTTGATCATCCACCAGCCATGTTGATGACATATCAGCACCAAAAGTAAGCACCTCATTGATATCATTGGTGCCAAGTTTCAAATACTTAAAATCCGCCCGGTTATCTACAAGATCTGGTATGCATCTCCCACAGTGTCCCATGTTAAACTAAGGTCCCAGCTGACGGCTGTATTGCATGACGGATCTGCACCAAAGTAACAACACTGTCAGAAATTACGGCAAGTACGTTATTGGCCAAAAATCATAAGTATCTGCAGAATCAAGTGTTTTTGACTCCTCACTCCACTGTCATTATAAGTTGGCCTATATTAAGATGTTGTAGAATTCCAACTTCAAGCAGTGACTGGTATTTGAGTTTATTCTAAGAATTTGTCAAAACTGTATAATTTTGGAATTCAATAGTGAAAATGTAATCACTGAAATTTATTCTATTACGATATTATGTAAAATGTAAAAGTGATGTGTAAAAAATGTCAAAGTGACCTAAATGTTTCTGAGGAATGCTTCCTCACTATGATACAAGATGTTATATGATACACAATATATTTCTTGAAATCTTCAGTTATGAAATTTTAGTTAGGTAATCAGTAAAAGAAGGTCACAATGACCTTATTTGTATTGGATGCATGCTTCCTCGCTATGGTACATCTGTATGCCAGATTATATTATCTAAGGTCATAATGCACAAGAAAATATATAAAATGGAAATGTTAACCAGATTCAGTAATGAGTAAAAAGTAGGGCACAATGATTGCATTTGTATTCCTCACTATAATTTATTTTTTTCTAAGATCACATGATTCAATGTTATAAAACACACAAAATAGTACTTACAATGTAAATTTAACTTAAGCCCGTTCTGCATTAAAAAGTAGGTAAAATAGACCTCATTCTGTTTGTATTAATTAAACAAATTTTATTGCTCAAAAGCAAAGGGATCGGGCACAATTAATTACAACATTATTAAAAGCCTCCTCCACACAATTTACAACTTATTGTAATAAACATAACACAGCAGCAATATAAAAACAATGTACTTTGAAAAAAGTCCTAAAGAAAAAGAAAAATGAAAAATACTTTGAACAAGATATTATTTAGAATTAGAGTTCATCAAATGTTATAGAAACAGATGTATATTTCATTTTTCGTTGTAACTTAAATATATTCTTAATTTTATATGATTTCGCGTTGTTCTAATTGAGAGCCTTAAAATGATATCATATCATCATTAAATAACGTATTGGATTTAAATATAAAAAAAATTGTATTAATCGAAAGTACATTTTTTAACTAAATACTCGCCCATTCATTCATTTATCAAATCTCTGTTTATTTATTTGAGTTTCCATTATCTGTTGTGATACAGAACTGTACGAAAAATAGCATCATCTGCGAAAAGCCGAGTAAGAAATTCGAGATTATTGGCAATATCATTTATATAAATGAGGAATAAAGAAGGTCCTAAACAGAGCCTTGAAGAACCCTTGCTTTAAGAAACCCCACAGATGAGTATGATTTTTTTAAATAAATGCACATTGCCTTCTGTCTGCAAGTAACTTGCAAGCCATTTTAAGATATTCAAGTTTTCTCACAAAACCCTTTAACAATTACCTATCGAAAGCTTTGGAAATATCACAAAAAACTATACAAGTGGGTTTCTTTTCTTCAAGTGCCATGCCAATCTTAAGTTTCTATCAGCTGATGTGTAGTGGAATGACCGGGTATAAATCCTGATTGAAATTTGTACAAAAGTTCATTAGTTATTAAAAAGATTATTACTTAATACAAAATTAAAAATATGCAAAAACAATACCCTTTCAAAAACTTTACTATTTTCATATTAATGCTCTCAAAACATCCAAAAAAAGCAAGGAACAGTTGTATATTTCCTTTGTCCATGCATGTAGCAAAAATCAGCTTCGTCAACAACCAGGTTAATCCTAAAAAAGTTTTTTAACGCAATAAACGTATATTGATTCGCTTCAAACAAGTCAGAGTATAATTTATGGTCAAAATATTGTATCCATGACAATATTGTTTTTCTTAATTTACCTGAAGTTTTACATTAACAGGACTTAAATATATTCCCACTTGTTTTAATAATCTTGATTATTTTAAGTCATAGAATCATGATATTTTTTATACAGCTTTATTATAAGGATATGACACATATGCAAACAGAATGAGGTCTATTTGACTTACTTTTTATGAACCATTGACTTCAGTTAAAATTTCTTGGAATTCTTCAACAAAAGGCCAAATTATAATGACAGTGGAGTGAGGAGGCAAGACACTAAGTTCTGCAGAACCTTTGCGATATTTGTTTAATAACTAAATTTCTGACAGTGTTGTTACTTTGGTGCAGATCCGTCATGCAACATAGCCGCCAGTTGGGACCTTAGTTTAATATGGGACATTGTGGGAAATGCATACCAGATCTTTAAGTTAACCGACCGGATTTAAGTAAACTTGAAACAAATGATATCAATGAGGTGCTTACTTTTGGTGCTGATATGTTATCAACATGGCTGGTGGATGATCAAGTAGGTTTATTCTTTTATTCGTAAGAGATCAGTTTCATACATGGACTAGTTCAGAAAAAAAGATAAAATACTAGCCCAAAATCTTTATTTTAGTGCCCGTTTTACAGATAAGAATGCAGTAAATGTAAATTTGATTTCTGCAAATGGACAACTTCTTTCACCAATCAATCGCCAATTTAAGGAATACCTTCATCTAATATACCACTTATGCACCATCAAGACTTATACCTCTACATAATACTATACATAATGTTTAAATTCAAAAACATTCACATGGAATCCCCGTTCCCACAACTACCGTTTCGCCATTGCTGTGCGAAGTTTGTTCAGCTACTTGGTCAACAGAGCGAAAATACTGTCTATAAACCAGGGTTGTGTTCATGCATTGTTGCAATTGGTATACATCTTCCCAAGTCAAGTGCTTGGGGTCCATATGTCCTCCCCACAAACGCTTGACAAATTTGGCTGATATTTTCTGAGCTACTACTCTTAATCAAATGCAACCAGACGAATCAATGAGTATATCCGTCTAAACCAGTTTTGATTGATTTTATTGACTTATCAATTTGCTTCATGTGTAACGAAGCAACCCGGAAATTATAAGTCAAATCTGTCAGGGGTTTGAAGGGAAGGTATGGAACTAAGACACTTGACATCGGAGGGTTATTAGTATTTAGATACCACATATTCTTACAATGTTTCTATTGAGATATTAGTATATGCAGAATTTATTGCTGAATAAAATATCGAAATTACTGTAAATTTATTTTCTGCATATGCGCATTTCGAAATCTTATGTCTCATCTGTGCAGATCAAACCAAAATATTATATTTAACCGAAAAACGTGTACAAGCTGATAGAGAACAAATAACGAAATGATCTAAATAGAAAAAGCCAAAATCCAGTTAAGGACAGAACTATGCACGAGGAAGATACTCCTTAGTTTTGAACAAAATTTTGTATAATTCAGATATTGTAAGGTTCAATGAAATTGGTTTTGAAATGACTTACTACGACTATGAATTTTCACCACACAGTGAAAGGTGTTCCATGCATATAACATCTTCATGCAGTGTCTCAATGGTTTTATAAGTTATGTTCCTGCTTCATGTACTTATCGGACAAAAAGGTAATATCGTCTATCAAATTCACAAAAAGAGACGGACTAAAAGCAAAATTACCGGACAAAAAGCATATTATGCTGACAAAAAGTGAATCGGACAAAAAGCAAATTATGCTGACAAAAAGTGAATCGGACAAAAAACAAAATTGTGGGACAATGGGCAAAATAGGACAACAAGCGACGCATAAAAAACAAAATTGGAGAAAATGCGACGGACAAAAAGCAAATCACATAAAAAGCGTCAGACTTAATGCAAAAGTTTCGGAAAATAAGCAAAATTGTTGGACGAAAAGCAAAATCGGACAAAGAGCAAATATCGGACAAAGTACAGTAACAATCGTCTAAAGAACGGGTACTAAAAATACATATTAGTTCTAACTAAGAATGAATTATATTTAATGGAAAATAATACAGACAAATTATTGGAGCATCGATGGGTGCTGTACTCTGACCTGAAATTTATTATATAGCTATCGAAGTAATCTTGAGAGCATTCATATTTGACAACAAAAATGTATTCCACAAAAGAATGCGAGAAGATGGTATAATAACATACCGTGGAACCCCAGCTGAAATCAATTATATATTTCAACATGCCAATACCTGTCATAAAATAAACAAATTTGAAATGGACACAGAATCTGTTGTTTTTTGTACCGTTTTACCTAAAGGAGGGAAAAAATAGATATAATAAGCCATACTAAAGATATGGAATTATTTCATTATCTTCACAGAAACTCTAACCACCCAAATGCCTGTTTTAAATCATTTATTAAAGCTGGCGACATAAAAATACTTCGTAATACTAGTAGTGAAACAGAATTTTTGAAAAAAATATATGAATCTAACACCGGTGAAAAGGCAAGATCAAGAAATCTCATACACCTAAGGGTAAGAATTCAATATTTCTCTGACGAGGGTTGCCGAGTCAGAGAACCATTGAAATCTTATCTGAGGGTGTCTGAGATTTCTAAATCTTGCATTTTCAACGGTGTTGATTAATTTTCTCACTTTCGGCGCCGCCATGCTGTCCTTATACCATCCTCCATTACTTAGGGACTCACCATGACGTCATAGTGTTTACGAGGCTGTCTTACATTAGGTGGTGTTAGACAGAAAAATCTCACACCGCTCAATTAGGAACTGACCTGTCTCAAAAGTGAGAATCAATATCTCTGCTGAAAAATTTAGTGAAACGGCATATAGAAAAACAAGTCTTATCTATATTGCATAAAGAAGAAAGCTGTCAATGTAACAGCAAACCGGGTTTTCATTTACATGGACAGCACATCTTACACTTGGGTTGACCCTGAATATTTGAAATTTACTAATTTTCCATAATTTTCAATGTTAAACGGTTAAACCTTCCACCAAAGTAGCCTATTTCTGAAAGTTCAGCAACTTTGATTTTAATCAAAAATGAAAATAAAAGTACTTTGCACACTTTGATACAGGTACAAATGATCTGCATTATAAAAACTGTCTATTAAACTGTAGGAGATTTGTTCTGGACAAATGGATACCCTATTGGTAAATATTTGACCTAAAAAGGACTTAGATCAACAACTGGTGATTTTGGTATTAATAATAAAAAATCAAAATCAACGCACCATGCACACCTTTGATATAAAATCAACTAATTTGCATAATATAAACTTTCGGTCTTGAAAACTGTAGAAGATTTGCTCTGGACTAATGGTGTACCCTGTTGGCAGACATTTGACGTAAAATGACCAAGTTCAACAATTCTATTTTTTGCATAAATTATCAAAAATCAAAATAAAAGTACCATGCACACCTTTAATATATATGTAAAATTAATTTGCAAAATAAAAACTTCCTGTCTCAAATACTGGGCACCCTATTGGTAAATATTTTGATGTAAAAATGACTAAGTTCAACAACTGATATATTTTACAGTAATAATTTAAAATCAAAATCAAAGTACCATGCATACCTTTGATATATGTACAACTGATCTGCAAAAAAAACTTCCTGTCTCAAATACTGTAGGAGATTTGCTCAAACAAAGGGGAGTACCCTATTGTTAAAAATTTGACATACAAATGACTAAGTTCAACATGTGATATTTTTTACATTAATTATCAAAAATCAAAATCAAAGTACAATGCACAACTTTGATATATGTGCAACTGATCTGCAAAAATAAAAAAAAAATCCTATGTTTTATACTGTAGGAGATTTGCTCCGGACAAATGATGTACCCATTTGGCAGCCGCCCGCCCGCCCACCATTTTCACCATTTTAATAACCGGATTTTTCCTATTAAAATAGACGAGACAAGATATAAATTAAAAAAGAAAGTCAAGCAAGCACTGATCTAAAATGCCTTTGTAACTATATATCATCAAAAGGCGGAAAGTTTACAAATGATCATTGGAAAATTCTGAAATATAGTTGAAAGAGATCCCAAAACGAAACAATCATTTAGAGGTTACCCAATGACAGCTTTCAAAAGAGGCAAGAAAATTGGAAAAATACTAACACGACATTAATATATTGCAATAAAACTAGAAAACAATACAACAGGAAATAACATCCGTCTATATCAAATATATAGTAGCCTTTATAGAAAACACTAAACGACAACAATTATACAAAGACAGAATGTTGTTAGCATGCCTTTGAAACCGATAATGCATTAAACATTATATTTACAAAAAAAATATAAAGCCATCTCCGATGACGGGTCGCTGGGGGATATAATCAGAAGAAGCCAGAAACGTTGAAAAAAAATACAAATTACAAATTACAAATTACAAATTCTTTATTGACACAAACTCATAAATACATGGTTATGGTCCAATGATTATGACAATACATAAACAATATGAAGAAGTAACTTATTGATGACATATGATATGAGAATAATAAAATATTACAGTATCATAATTATAATAATTCTTTCCTTATTTCTAGGCATTCTATTATATATTCAGAAATCTGTTTTAGGTAGTGTTCTGACTTGTGATTTAACATAAGAGTTAAAATAATTTTAAAGTTTTTATTCTTATACATATTAAGAAAATTTATATTTTGTAACAGAGTTAAGCGCTTTGTTTGGTATGCCTTACAGTGCAAAAAAAATGCTCTTCATTTTCAATTTCGTCTACTTTGCAAATTTGACATTTTCTTTCAGACTTTTCAATATTGATATGTCTACCCTTTTCAATCATTAAGTTATGAGCACTAAGGCGAATTTTACTGATTGCTGCTCTATTCTTTAAAGTTTTAATATTGTCAACATAAGGTGTCTCTGTCCAGGTATAAGATCAGAAAAATAATCCTCACTGATATGGGTGGATTTTGGATCAATATCTTAAAAATAAAGATGATAAATGTACTGTGATACTTGTGTTTATTTACATAAACATGGACTAACTTTGTGTAATGGCTCTTTTGGTTTCTCTCGAATAATAGCTTCAAATCTAAAAGTTGCTACAAGTTCAGAGACATTGCTGGTGAAAATATTCATAACTTAAAGCTTAGTCCATAAAGCTTAATGCTAGGGTACTCCGGCTTCCTCCATCACTAAAACTGCTTGATAAAGCTGAAACCCCAAACAAACCAAGAAACAAAACAAATACAACTTATGGCATAAATGCTTCAATATATATGCAATGCAACTTCTCCAAGTTGAAAGATAACATTTAGTTTGACTAAATAACAAAATACCATGTGAGTTAGAATAACTCGTGTCTAATCCAAAATTTGATTTTTTGCAAATAATATACGATTAAAGTTAAAGTTAACAAAATACCGAAGTTTCTGTTAATTTATTTTCTGCATATGCGCATTCCGTCAACATATGCCTCATCAGCGCAGATCAAACCAAAACATTTGGAAGTCTATTTACCGAAAAACATGTTAAAGCTGATAGAGAACAAAAAACAAGGGGACCTAAACAGACAAGAGTTGTCAGAAGACAACATAGCTCGCCGGGGATTCCAATAACCTCAATGCACAATAAATTCGAAAGAAAGCTTTCTTCACAAGAAAGTCACATATGAAATATAAACACCCTATCACAAAACAACTTAATTCTAGAAGCAAAATTAAAGTTTTTAAAAAATTGCCCTCAGGGCAAGGTCAAGGTCAAAATGTCTATAAATATGGTACCATTAGAAAGCTCTCATCAAAAGAACGTCACATAACAAATATGAACACCCTACCACTAAACATCTTAATTCTAGAAGCAAAGTTTAAGTTTTTAAAAAATTGCCCTCAGGGCTAGGTCAAGGTCAACATGTCTAAAAGTATGGTACCAGAAGAAAGCTGTCATCATAAGGAAGTAACATACCAAATATGAACACCCTACCACTAAAAGCCTACCTTCTAGAGGCAAGGTTAAAGTATTCAAAAATTGCCCTCAGGGCAAGGTCAAGGTCAAAATGTCTACAAATATGGTACCACTAGAAAGCACTCATCATCATAAGGAAGTTACATACCAAATATAAACACCCTACCACTAAAAGCCTACCTTCTAGAGGCTAGGTTAAAGTTTTACAAAAATTGCCCTCAGGGAAAGGTCAAGGTCAAAATGTCTACAAATA
>MJUU01016135.1:21079-69895 GCA_002080025.1 Modiolus philippinarum | reverse complement strand
AAGAAATGTGTCGTCTGGAATTCTACAGGAAGTGACAAAGTGTCCAATTCCGACGTTTTGACATTCAACTTTGGAAACTTGCTGTGGATTTAAGGTGCAGAAAGTACCAGAGGCGCTATTGTTAGAGGACATTGCTCTGTCTCCTCGTGTGTAATGACATGTCTTCATACTGGACGATGACAGACAGACGCCAAATGACGATATCAAGTTAGTTCGTTCCTTTGGGGTGTACGTTGTGGTAGAAAACGGTATAAACGAAGTTTACAAAGTAACATATCTTTAAAAAGACAACAACAATAATTAGTAAAAAAAAAAAACACAAATGGATCCATGGCAAGAACATATATCTCAAAATTACCAAAATATTATTTTCAGAGCCAAACAAAAAGATCCGATGATAGATTCACTGGTCAATTTTGTTTTGATTTGAATCATTAATCTAAAATAAATATGATTGTTTTAAAAAATCTGCAATTGTTATCATAAATTGGTGATTTTTCTTTTGAGAACACAGGTAGACTATAAACTAGGCTGTATGACAAACGCAATGATTTTACTTTTCCAATAGTCAACTTCCCTTTCCTTTCTAGCAACATTCTAACAGGACCCGCATACGGATTCTACATCTCCCAAATCATTCGCTACACAAGGCAATGTGGTCGACAGTGACTTCCTTGATAGAGCTCGGTTGCTCACTAATAGACCAATTAAAAAAGGGACGTGTTACGAACAACTTGAAGTCATCACTGCAGGAGCGGTCTACACCACAATCTTGTCGGCCAATAATGGATATCTGTTTCCCAAATTGCAACAGATCTTTCTTTTCAACAGCTCAAGTGTTTTTTTCTTTCTTTCTTTACTCATTTTGACTTCTTTATCAGATTAGACATGTTCAGCACTGTTGGTGTCTTATCAGAAACAGGAGATTCTTATCTTCCGATGTACCTGATGTCACTCATGTTTTTTTTCCATGTTGTTCACCTGTATGCAGGGTTCTCCATAGGCGGTTATAGCCGGCTTCCCCAACCAGCTGTATATTAAAGCCGAACAGCTTTCAAATTTGAAAGCCGGTCGGCAAAATCGGATATTTTACAGATCCTTATTCATGTGTTACCTATAATATTTGTCAATGAAAAAACAATACAGGTAATTTGTCAATGATAGGATAATTACAGGTAATAATTGATTAACATAGTGTACATGTGTGTCCCAATTTTTCTTTTCTGTGCAGTACTTGTGTGTTGTCTTTTCGATGTTGTATATGTCCTTGTATTGTGCGTTTTTGGACTGACGGTTCGGTTTTTACCAATTTTATCTTGTCTCCTGTTAAAATTGACACCAATAAATAATCCAATTTACAAGACAAATGGACGAAAGTCACACGTGTCCACACAGAGCCACCAAATTTTCTGTTGTGACTGAATTGACTAAAACCGGTAGGAAAATTGCTTAAGTATATTTACAACATATTCGCTAGATGTAAGTTCAAAATGTCCAAATGTCACGTTCTGTTCTTGATTAGATATGCATTTTTTCTCTTTTTATGAGTGAAACATTCTCGGAACAATAATTTGCAATTCTAGCCTCAGGCAAAACTCCGCATAACGTATTAAAACTAGAGTTGAAATTGATCCAAATATCAGACAAACACACACGCAGCAAATAATAAAGATGTAAGGGATAAAAATAAAAAGAAAGAAAGAAAGAAAACAAGAAGATACAAAACAAAACAAAAGTAAAAACATAAAAAAAATTTACTATTGCCACTGTGAAATTAGCATTTATGAAAATTTCGTGACGTAAAACATTTCTCTCAATCTTTTTATATCCAGCATCAGTATATTTTCCAACCGGAAAAGGTCGTTCGAGACTTCATTCTACTAAGCAGACGTCCTTGTGTCGGAGAGTGAGTTCTTAAAAAAACATCATTCCCTTCTGATACATCTTTTATCACAGATGAAGTGGAACAAGCATCATCCCAGATTTTCTTAGTATTAACATGTAAGGCTCCACAAACTTTCCCATCTATTATAATTTCAGTTACGCACTCACTAAATTGACTGTGGTATGATGATTTTGATTCTACGCAAATTGTCCACACAAATCCATATGTCCCGTTATAAGGCGCATGGAAAACCCCACTGTTGACGTTGTACGATTCTCCAATATTAGTCTCTGTTACATCAAAGACAAGTGTCAAACCAACAGCCATGTTTAAATTAGCAGCTTTGTCTGCTGACATGTATGCTGAAAATGCGACTGTTTTAGGTTGATCAGAATCTGAAAGTAAAATATTTAAAAAATCTGATGACTGGTCAAAACAAAAACTACTTGGTTTTCATTGAGCTGTGGTTAATCAAGGGTGTCAAGCACTTCTATATGTACAGAGGCAGTTTTTTATTGATAATAGGCAAAGAAAAAATAAAATGTTTTCATTTGGGCTATGTTTTAAAAAAGCATCTATTTTCTTTACACCAACATTTTTATCCCCACACTTTCGAAGAAGGTTTGGGATATTGATAACCCTCCTTTTGTCTGTCCGTCCTTCCGTCCGTACGTCACACTTTTTTGTGACTCAAACTCCTCCTACATTTTTGGATTTAGGGATTTGATTTTTGTAGAATTGTTGCATATAGTCTGTAGATGTGCAATAAGCTTTCGGATTTTTTATATTGCTCTTGGTGCAAACAAGAGGCCCCAAGATGTCAATTTTTGCATATGTGGCATGTGACACAAACTCATCCTACATTTATGGATTTATGGATTTAATTTTGTCGTAGAATTGTTGCATATAGTCTGTAAATGCACAATAAGCTTTCGGATTTTTTATCTTTATCTTGGTGCAAACAAGAGGTCCCAAGATGTTGATTTTGACAAAGGCCCAAATATGTGGATTTTGACACATGTGGCATTTGACACAAACTCCTCCTACATTTTTGGATTTAGGGATAAAATCTCTATGCAGAATTGTTGCATATAGTCTGTAAATTTGCAATAAGCATTCGTAATTATGATTCCGGTTCCAACTTTGTTAAATTTCCTGAAAATGTCAAAGACTCATATTTTTTTCAATTTGATTATATAATTATGTATTTTATCAATTGCTTGATAGAAAATGAGATTTTGAATAATTAAATTCCAAAATGCCATTCCAATCTTGGTAAATTTACTGAAAGTCTAAAAGACCACTTATTTTTTTAAATTCTACTTGGCAACACACTTTTAGTTTTTTTTCCAAGAAGAACAAACATTTTCAGCAAATGGATTTCAAAAATATGGATTCCAATTTTGGTAAATTTCCTGCAAGTCTCAAAGACCTCTTATTATTTGGAATTCTAGGCAACCTAGCAACCATACTAAAACAGTTTGTTTAGTTTAGGACAAACATTTTAACTAAATGGATTTCAGAAATATTTGATTCTTTTTTTGGTATATTTCCTGAATTCTATAATTTAGGACAAACACTTTCATCAATTGGATTTAAAAGATATTTGATTCCAGTTTTGGTATATTTCATGAAAGTCTAAAAGACCACCTATATTTTGGAATTCGACATAGCAAACCATACTTAAATAGTTTGTTTAGTTTAGGACAAACAATTGCATTCCAATCTTGGTAAATTTCCTGAAAGTCTGAAAGTCTCAATTAAAAAATTAAAGACCACTTATTTTTTGAAATTCTGCCTAACAACCATATACATGTATCCTTATATTCTTTTTGTAAAATAACGACTATCAATAGTTTGATTTCAAAAATATTGAGAAAAATTATGCGCAGGGGGTAAAACAATTGTTTTCTGTGTCAAACAGGGAGTGCGGGGATAGCCTTCGTTCCGACAATCTGTAGTTGTATTTGATTATTTTATAAATATTAATATAAATATTAATATTTACTTTATTATTGAAGAACAAACTTATAAACCCCGTCCCAATAATACCAATCGCAAACACAGAAAAAGTAATAATTAAATAAAAACTAGAGTAAGGACTGTCGGAAACGACAGTGATCCCCGCACCCCCTGTTTGACACAGAAAACAGCTATAGACCCTGGGAATAATTTTTCTTAACATTTTCAAAATTAAACTATTGACAGTCACTATTTCTACCATAAGGAATTAAGGAATATATGGTTGTTAGGCAGAATTCCAAAAAATAAGTAGTCTTTGAGACTTTCAGGATATTTACCAAAATTGGAATCACATTTTCGAATTCTAAGATTTCAGAATTTTTATTTTTTCCAAATACTTGCCAAAATATAAGATTATATGCCAAAATGTCCAAAAATATCAGTCTTTGACATTTTCAGGAAATTTACCAAAGTTGGAACCGGAATCAAAATTCTGAAAGCTTATTGCCCATCTACAGACTATATGCAACAATTCTGCAACAAAATGAAATCCATAAATCCAAAAATGTAGGATGAGTTTGCATCGCATGCCATATGTGTCACAATCCACATTTTGTGGTCTTTGTCAAATCGACATCTTGGGGCCTCTTGTTTGCATCAAGATAGATATAAAAAATCCGAAAGCTTATTGCGCATCTACCGACCATATGCAACAATTCTACAACAAAATTAAAACCCTAAATCCAAAAATGTAGGAGGAGTTCGCGTCGCATGCCACATGTGTCAAAATGGACATCTTGGGGCCTCTTTTTTGTACCAAGACCAATATCAAAAATCCGAAAGCTTATTGCGCATCTGCAGCATATATGCAACAGTTCTATAACAAAATTAAACCCCTAAATTCAAAAATGTAGGAGGAGTTCGTGTCGCAAGGATGGGTGACGAACGGACGGATAGACGGACGGACGGACGGACGGAGCCAACGACAATATCCCCGAACTTTCATTCGAAAGTGCGGGGATAATAATATAATCCCCTTAAATGCACGCTATAGCGTGTTCCGCTACGCTCAATTCCGTTCTGTTTAGGAACCATTTAACCTGAAAAGGGGGGGTTATGGTTTTTTTTTTTCTGGACAGAAAATTATTTATTTTATTTACATGTATCAACAAAATATTTTTTCCAAAATTAACATTATTTTTTTTAGCAGAAAGCCTCCTTCAGAAAATTTCTTTTCATCATTTTGGCAGCCAAATAATTTTTTTCACATAAAATCAGCTCCAATTTATTTTTTTTAGAGAAAACCCATGCATAGCCCCCCCCCTCCCTTTCAAGTTAAATGGTCGGTCCCTTTCAAAATACCAATAGCCGAAATAAGTAGGAAAAACTGAAATATAAACTAGATAAAACTACAGATGGTGCTGTCGAAAACGACAGCTATCACCGCACTTTGCAAGTTAAACCCTTACCCCCTGGCATTCTAAGATTCCTGCAATCTTGAGTAATCCCCGCAAACACACACACACACACACACACAAAACTGTTATGTTATCGACCCTGGGAGTAATTTTCCTTGACTTTCTAAAAGAATATTCAAGGATACATCCATGGTCATTAGGTAGAAATTAAAAAAAAAAGTGAACTTTGAGATTTTCAGGAGATTTACCAAATTTAAATCAAAAATTTTGGAAATCAAATTATTGAAAATATTTGCTCTAATTGAAACAAATTCCTAGACTTCGGTTTCAATGTAGAATTAAAACAATAAGTGGTCTTTGAGACTTCAAATAAATATATCAAAAACTAATTAATTATTTTGGAAATCTAAATGGTGAAAATGTCTGTCATTGTCATAACCAAAACAAAAAATGGAAGAATGTGTCCATGGGACACGGATGCCCCCGCCTCCTTGCAATCAAACCCTTAAATTATTAAAGGCATAACTATGTACAATAAATATATCGAATAATTATAAAAAGGGATCTTTCTCCTGTGATAGATAGGCACTGGAACTGGTTTGGTTTTGATATAATGCGTAGTTCCAACAAATAATCTGAGAAACAGTCTTATATGTAATACTTATCTATTTTTAGCAACTATGACCTTAACCTTTGGGGTATCAAACCTAAAATCTATGGGATTATGTCTTTTGTGATAAGTAAGCAAGTGACCAAGTTTGGTTTTGATCAGATGCAGGATACTTAAGTTATCATTCGGAAACCATAATTTTATTGAAATTTTAGTCTATTTTTAGCAACTGTGACCTTGACCTTGGTGGAACCATACCCGAAATCAATAGGCTTCTGCATTGAGAGATTAGCAAGCACGTGACCAAGTTTTGTTTTGATCTGATGTAGTATACTCAAGTTATCATCCGGAAACCAAAATTTTATTGAAATTTTAGGCTATTTTTAGCAACTGTGACCTTGACCTTGGGGGTACCAACCCGGAAATCGATAGCGCTCTGTCTTGGGTGATAAGCAAGCATGTGACTAAGTTTGGATTTGATCCTATGTAGTATGCTCAAGTTATCATCCGGAAACCAAAATTTTATTGAAATTTTAGTTTATTTTAGCAACTGACCTTGACCTTGGGGGTACCAACCTGGAAATCAATAGGGTTCTGTCTTGGGTGATAAGTAAGCATGTGACCAAGTTTGGTTTTGATCCAATGCAGGATACTCAAGTTATCATCCGGAAACCAAAAAGATGGACCATACGGACGGACGTACGGATCAGGGTAAACCTTAATGCCCCCGACCGCCTAGCGGCGGGGGCATAAAAAGAATTTAAAAATAAATAAATGCATAGTCTTCGACAATTTCAGACAATTGACCAGATTTGGAATCAAATATTTTTCACATCCAATTAGTGATAATGTTTGTTCTAATAGAACCAAATTTTAAAAATATTATTGCTAGATTAAAAAAAAAATTACCAAAATTGGAATAAAAAAATTGGAAATGCAATTGGTGAAACCGTCCGATCTAATTGAAATAAATTCTTAGACTGGTTAAATGCAGATTTCCAAAGACTTTAAGGAAATTTAACAAAATTGGAATCGAATACTAGTATTTTGTGAATCCAATTGGCAATAAAGGGCGACGCAGAGCGCAGCATGATACGACCGCAGCATGTCGTCCACTAAAATTTGAAAAAGTGTAATTTAAAGTGAGTATGGAGATAGAAAAGAGCTTGACACAATAATTAGATGGACGCAATAAGGAGACTGACTCAGTAATTAGCTGGACACAAACTAGGGAAAATAAAATTAGCCCTTATGACTCCTTACGATTCCTCTTTGACCCTTTATAGCTCGGAAACGGTAAGAGCTCGCCCAATCCATGACATACTGCTGATAGCTTATATCAAGAGGAATCCAAAGAAAAAAATCCCATCGAAATGCGATGAAAAATAAAAATTTTAGGTAATCTGCAAATTTGCAGTTTTGGTCCCTGTGAACCCTTATAGCACGGAAACGGTAAGAGCTACGTCAAATCCGTTGACATACTACTGAAAGCTTACATCAAGAGGAATCCAAAGAAAAAATCCAATCGAAATCCGATGAAAAATAAAAATTTTAGGTTATCTGTAAATTTATAATTTTGGCCCCTTCGGCCCCTCAAAGCTGGGTAAGAAAACAAGTTACCAAAAATCTAATAGTAGAGCGCTATGATAATTTTTCATAAGGTATCCTTTGGAAAAAATTGCATCAAAATCGGACTTAAATTAAAAAAATGAAATTTTTGAAATTCGCCCCTTTTGGGCCCCATTTATCCCGTGAACGGTACATGCCACGTGATATCCGTTGCATACTCCAGATTGGAAATTTTCTAAGGAGTTTATTGAAAGAAACCCCATCAAAATCCGATAAATAATAAAGATTCTACAATCAAATATGTGAAAACAACCAAAAACCCCTTTCGGCCCCTTTTTCTAAAACGGGCGGGGCCCGGAACATAAAATTATAGCCTGGGCTAAAGCATGTGCCAAAAAACATCATACTAAAATTTGAAAATGATCCGTTCACTGGAACCAAAGTTATGCTGTCCACAGACACAAAAATACCCAATTTTACCCCTTTTTGGCCCCTTTTCCTGAAACGGGTGGGGCCACAAACCCGAAATTAAAACCCGGGATTGCCCTTATGCCAAGAAACCACATACTGAAATTTGAAGATAATCCGTCCACTAGAAACAAAGTTATGCTGGCCACAGACGCCGACGCCGACGCAGACGCCGACGACTGCTCCATATCATGATACGACCGCAAAATTTTTGCAGTCGTATAAAAATGTTTGTCCTAATCAAAACAAATTCTAGAAGTATTGTTGCTAGGTAGAATTCCAAACAAGAGGCTCTCAAGAGCCTGTATCGCTCACCTGGACAACGGCTGACATAGATAAAAGGCATTTCCAATAGGAAAAACAAAACATAAATTTACTTTTTTTCTAAAATTACAGTATTCTTGTTTGGTTTCCATGGCAACCGAAAAAATCCACCATCCATTACAACCCATAACAGAACACCATTCAAAAAAAAATTGGGCAGAGGTTCCCCTTATAATCAAGGTAATACATAATGCTGAAATTGAAATATTCAGACCACAATTCAAATAAAAATTCAAAAAATTTGGGCAGAGGTTCCCCTTAAAATCAATAGGGCCTATGTAAAAACTAAGTTCCAGATGGTGGCCATCTTGGATGAGGTATGGACCTGCCAGATACATTTTTTGGATTGGACTACCTAAGAACCATTGTGGCTTAGTTTGGTTCTAATTGGACCAGTAGTTTCTGAGAAGAAGATCTTTGAATGTCTTTTCCATAAGGTCCAATGTTAAAACTATGTTCCCCGCTATCGGCCATCTTGGATTAGGTACGGACTTGCCGGATACCTTTTTTGGAAGGGACCATCTAAGGATCATTGTGACTAAGTTTGGTTATAATTGGACTGGTAGTTTCTGAGAAGAAGATGTGTGAATGTAATTTCCATAGGGTCCAATGTTAAAACTATGTTCCCCGCTGGCGGCCATCTTTGATTAGGTACGGACCTGTCGGATACCTTTTTTGGAAGGAACCATCTAAGGACCATCGTGTCTAAGTTTGGTTATCATTGGACTTTGAATGTCTTTCCCATAGGGTCCAATGTTAAAACTATGTTCCCCGCTGGCGGCCATCTTGGATTAGGTACGGACATGCCGGATACCTTTTTTTGAAGGGGACCACCCAAGGACTATTGTGACCAGGTTTGGTTCCAACTGGCCCAGTGGTTTCAGAGGAGAAGATCTTTGAATGAAAAGTTTACGACGGACGGATGGACGACGGACGGACGACGGACGGATGGGCGACGGACGGACGGACGGATGGGCGACGGACGGACGGACGACGGACGCCGGACGCCAAGTGATGGCAAAAGCTCACCCTGGCATAGCCAGGTGAGCTAAAAATGAGTAGTCTTTGAGACTTTTAGGATATTTATCAAAATCAAAATCTCATTTCAGAGCATTCATAATTTTGTTTTTAAAACACTTACCAAATTATAAGATTATGGGTTAAAATAAACAAAAATATGAGTCTCCGACATTTTCAAGAATATTCCAGAGTTGGGACCAGAATCAAGACTCCTAAAACTTATGGCGCATCTACAGACAATATGAAAGAATTCTACACCAAATTAAATTACTAAATCCAAAAATGTATGGGGAGTTTGAGTCATAACAAAACTGTGACGGACGGACGGACGGTCGGACGGACGGACGGACGGTCGGAAGCTGACGACAATATCCCTGGCATTCATTCGAAAGTGCAGGGATTAACTTTATTTGCCGAAGTTTCCTTTTAGATCAAATTGGACAAAAATAAGTAAGGCAAATTCTGCGAATTTATGAAATTTGGCATTTACTTCTTGAACGAATATTATGACTAGACATCGGACAGGGTGAAATATTTTTGCAGATGGAGCATATTTTCTTTGTCACATGTCACTTTAAAATGCATACAAAGGCAATGTAACGTTACTAAATGTTTTTTTTATAACCTCCAATTTTTTATTCCTTTATGAGTATGAAGAAAATTTTTACAAGGCCTCATACACACCCTTCCATAGGTTGCACCTATTGTCATATTGAATTTTATACTTACGAATATTAATTATTATGACAAGAACTCGGACAACTGAAATTCACTGAAATACCAAAGGAAAACATTAAAGGATTTTCAAGAGCATTCGATATTATTCCACTTGTCCATTCAACAGGGTGGACTATTTTTGTACACGGACCATATTTTATTGGTCACAGAACACCTTTAAATGCATAAAAAGACAAAGTACAAAATGTTATATTAACATCCAATTATATTTCATATTTCAGACAATCATATTTTGTTCTTTTTCAGACTTATAAACAGCTAACGGAAACTGAAGGAAACTCTTTTCAAACTTTTCACTCATGCTGCTTAGTTAGAAATACATTCCAAAACAAAAGGTATTGGTCCATCGGCCAAACCAGGTAAAATATTTTTGCTGGATACCCCTGTACCGAGACCAATTTTTGTGTTGTTCGAATTAGAAGACCAACGACTTTAAAACTTTCACGTCACCATATAAAACGAAACGAGGAGGGATAGGCAAGCAACATTTTTAGACAGATTTTTAGACTTGTCTATCATTTTCAATGTTTTTAAAACTACATGTAAAGTGAATAGCGTTTTGCTGTTAAAGCAGTACAACAATCGCTTATAATTACCGGAAATGTTGAAGTTATAAAGTCATTACTGATGCTAAATCTATGCATCTAGGAATATATTGTCATCACACAGAGAAAAGACTATTGTTGCTGCAATGGTAACTATGCCATTCCCGATCGGGGATAATATATTATCAGTTATACCCTTCCGGAACACCCGATGTCACTCCCAGTTTTTATGAGAGTTCACACTGTCATTTCCGTATTGTCACATGTCCTTGTTGTGTCTTGGTTACTGCGTTCTCGTTTTTGCCATGTCCATGGACTTTCATTTTTGTAATAATCACATCCGTTGTTTCTTCGGTATTCTACTGCCGCTGTTTTATACGTATTATCCTGGTCCAGACAGAGCAGAAATTTTAAAGTAAATCAGAGCATGAAAGAAAAGTCAAAGTGCTGTATTTATGACACAACTGATGCGAATTCATCATGTTTGATCATGTTTTTTTTATTTTATTTCTCTAAATATTTTTTTAAGGTGTCAGTTAATTTTCAAAACAGCTTCACGACTCAAATGAAATTTTGACAAGTACTAACCTACACACAAGGAAACAAGACGCTCCCAAGATTTTGTATCGCTCACCTGGACCATTGAACATTGACATATACGGTCACTAGCCGAAATAATCCCCATGTCCAAGGCCTCATTTTCAAGTTGTTAATAGACATTGAAGCTATATGATAAAACGTTTAATGATTTCAGGAAAACGCATAATTATAATTTTGATTTATATGTAATTTGTTTAAAATATATATTCTGTACTTACCATATACTGTTACGCTTTTGACTTCTTGTCTATATCCAGATACAAAAATAGCCACAATAACGATTATTGAGACAAGAAATCCAAGTATCAGGCCAACAGTTCCCTTTATTAGTGCAAGAGGGTTGATAACAACTGACCCTTCCTTCGCCATCACGGATACATTTTGCAGTCTCACAAACTTCATGTTAGCCAAATGCTATTTTAGATGTCTTGAACTAGTGTCAACATATATTTACAAACACAATCCAAGCAAATTCACTTATTTCTAAAACAGGAGTTATTTGATATACTGACATTTTGTTTTTGTACTCTCTGAAGTAGAACACCAAGTATGTTGTTTCCGACCATCTTATCACTGACGTAATAATGAAATTCATTAAATTAAAAATAAGGGGCTATTTGATATTTTTGTGCAGTTTTAAGGAGGGCACTTTTATTTATTAAATGGATTACAGTAGTTTTAAGAACACTTTGCCAGTTAATTTTATGCTCCTTGACAACCCCACGTACATAAACAAAAAGGAAGATAAATGGATGTGGCGTTGCTCGATATTTAGCAATGAATTCCTCTCAAACCCGTTGTAAATGACCGTCTTGAATTTACTATAAGGTATGAGCATAGCTCATTGTTAAAGGCATCATGTTGACTTCAGGATGAAGAACAACAGTAAAAGCGTTGTTCCATTGTTTTGTTAAGAGACTTTGTCTCATGTCCATTTACCCCATATCTTTTCATTGTTAATTATGAAATAATCGGGGTGAACATTGAGTTGCTTCATCTGAAATACCAAATACGGGACTTTCGAGATAGGAACTCTCGTGTAATTGAAGGGGGAAACGATTTCCTCAAATACCAGTGAGACGGAGTGACTGGATTCTTTAACTATTGAAATAAACATATACCACATAAAAAACAAAATATTTATGAAATTGAAGTATACATTTATAATTGTTCCTACATGACAAGTCTTTGAACTAAATTTTAATTGACGAAAAACAATTTACCCGAGTGCTACAACAGATTGAATTTAAACCTCCCTTAGCTCAACAGTGTTCATTAATTAGTGATTCCCTCTCAAGGTATTGATGTTATAGACCTTTTCATAAAGTGTTATCTTTTCCTGGATTGGAACTCTCCCATCAAATGGAGATACAAACAATCTTCGCTTCCGGTTATCACTCGTGCGAATCGCTATCAATACACAACTTAAAACCTGAATACATTTTAAATTCTAACAAAATAAGCGCAGTGTCGCAATAAACAATGACCTAGTAATCTAAATATGGACTATGATTATGACTATGGATTATGGACTGTGTTCAGGATTGTCGTGTTGGGTTGATAACCGGAACTGTTTCATTGTACATTTTGTATTTAAATGCCGGAACCAAAAATCGGAATGAATGATTTTTTGTAAAGGCCTATATTGGGTCCAACTCCTTAGGATTAGCTTATATGAGTTTGGTTGAAATTGTTCAAGCGGTAACAGAGGAGAAAGTCTTTGAATGCATTTTACATAAGAGTCCTATCCCTATCGCTGGTTGAAATCTTTTATGGGGTAGCGGTTTTAGGTTTTATGGTCTAAGGTTTAACTTTTTTCCCAACTGGGGGCATTCTTGGATGAGGTATCATCATACAAATATTTGAAGGAGACCAAACAAGGACTATTATGTTCATTTTTTTTCAATCAGTTTCAAAGGAGAATTTCTTTAAATGCATTTCCCATGGAGTCCTATGTTAAACTGTTCCCTGCTTGCTGCCATCTTGAATGAGCTATCACCATAAAAATGCAAGCATTGAAATTTACAACGAAAGGACTTTTATGTTCAAATTTAATCAAAACTGTTCAAGCGGTTTCAGAGGAGAAGATTTTTGAATGCATTTCATATTGGGTCCAATAACTATGTTTCCTGTTGGCGGTCATCTTGGATGAGATGGACACCCGCTAGTCCTTGATACATGTAAACTAAACTTTTTCAATTTAAACTTGACCTTTTTCTAAAATAGGTTTTATACAAGTCAAAACATATCAAAATCATGAAGATTTTATAAAAAGGGCATTAGCTCCTCTAAAGGTCTAGAGATTTTCTTCATTATTGCAGGACATGTAGATCTATAACTAGTATGCTGATAATTTTTGTAATTTAAACTTATCTCCATCAGTGCTTTCATTTTCAAAAAAATTGAGGAAAAGTAACAAACTAGAGGCTGAGAGACTGAGCCTGTATCGCTCACCTGACAAAATGCTGTACAGCATAGTTTTCGATTTTTTGCATGGTGGCCATGTTTTTGTTGGATTGAAATGAAATTAGCAATTTTTGTAAAGAACTTTCCATACATCATTCCTCTAGTTTGGATGAATTATCTTCATTGGTTTCAGAGGAGTTGATGAAATTGATGTTTTTCCCAAAGGGTCCAATGTTAAATAAAAATTCCGCGCTGGCAGTCATGTTGTTTGTTAGATCAGAACAAAATAAGCAATCTTTGTATAGGACCTTCAATACATCATTCCTGTAAAGTATGGTTGAATTTGCTTCTGTGGTTTCAGAGGATGATGAAAATGACGTTTTTCCCATAGGGTCCAATGTTGAATATAAGTTCCGCAGTACTACCTAATGTTCATATCTGAGAAACTACCTATTACACATCAGTACTTGATCTTCATCCAGGCGATATAAGGTCACTTTGACCTATGTTTTCCACATGATCAACTTAACTTTCAATTCTTCGTGTACACCCAAGTTCATAACTCACTTATTGGATATTGCAGGAAATAAACAGTAAGTATGTATACATGTATACCAATGATTGTATATTACCACCAAGGAACAGAGATTAACTTAGAATCATTGATTACCTAAGTTTAATTTATGTTGCAGTTATACATCTACACCAATTATTGATAATAAACCTATCTTAGTAACATATTGAATTAAACATGTTACATTGTAAATATGAAGTATTAAACCCCCGCTTCGAAAAAGCGGCTTGTATATAGTGATGGCGGTGTCCGTCTGTCTGTTCATCTGTCACACATTTTTGGTCACAGTTTTCTCAGCTTGTATATGTTGGAATGATTTCATATTTGGTCAGAAGCTTGATTATGATGAGTTGTAACATGTAAGCTATTTCGGGTCTGTGGTATTGCTACTTCCTATTTGCCGATATGTTGAAGTTTTACTTTTGCTTATACATGTACAGTACAGAGAGAGAGACGTACCAGAACAAATCACTTGGAAAGACATGACTTTTAATCCTTTAGACATAAAATCACAGACATACAATCACTGTGATAGACCTAAAAGACCCTAAAACAGAGTGTCGAGGATTAAATCTTATTAACCATTTTACCAGTAATTTCTTTGAAGTTTACCTGCTTAATTAGATTTTACCTGTAAAAAGAAAATGTCCCAACAAATCTGGAGTTTTATAGCCCAATAAAAAAAATTCCAGGAAATATTAATCCCCATCACTTTCTAAGACATTCCCACTATCACAGTGATTAGTTATGGTACATTGTATGTCTCTCTGTACTGTATATTGAAGTTTCACTATAACACACTATGGATGAAAAATGTTCGTCGTAGTTTGCTTGAATTGTATTGGTGGGAGAGATTTCGAATTTGATCTGGAGCCTTATAATAATGAGTTTTAATGTGTAAGCTATTTTGAGGTCTGCTGTATCACCACTTTCTGTTTGCCGATATGATGAAGTGTTACTATAACCCTTTATGGATGAGAATTTTTCGTCACAGTTTATTTTGCTTCTATAAGTTGGAATGATTTCAAATTTGGA
The DNA here is from genome assembly GCA_002080025.1 of Modiolus philippinarum. NCBI lineage: Eukaryota > Metazoa > Mollusca > Bivalvia > Mytilida > Modiolidae > Modiolus > Modiolus philippinarum. The sequence continues at coordinate 54,741 of MJUU01016135.1, read as the reverse complement.
CTGGAGCTTTATAATAATGAGTTCTACGACCACATTGGGTTTTGGATCTTGCAAATGGATAGATATTTTCTTCAAAACCCACCCAATCCCCATCCACCACCCCGTTTCATTATAGTTAACGAACTCAAACTAGCAAGCCGTTCCTGTAAAACATTTATGGAAGAGAGGTCATTCCCTAGGGCTTTATTTCAATCTCATTGCTCTTAAGGGCTGTATGACAATTAAATTGCTCGTCAGCTTTATATTTTGTAATTTTTATTATGTTTTGTGTTTAATGTATTTACATAGTTGCATTGTTTATTTGATTATGTGATTGTATTCATGTAATAGGACCCCCATCTTCGCATCAATTGTATATAAGTTAATAATAATAAAATTGGCCACATATCGTGGTCCATATTTCGCCAATCATTTTGATTGTCTCTTTAATAGATGCGAACAGAGCTTGCTGCATGTGCCCTTCGTTTACTGTTGCTAAAAATATAATACAAGGCTGTTACCATCGAAAATGGGGTATTTATTACGAGACTAAATTGACAGGGATGGAGTGTTCTATGCATTGGGTACTAATGAACAGAATCTGCAGGAACAAGTGTGTAGATAAGCTTTCAGATGTCGGTTTTATAACGCTTTCAGCTTCTATAAATCTTTCGGTCTATCATCTTAGAAATGTTGTCATTTTATCCGAAACTGAAGAGACATAAGTTGTCGAGATGGCCATTTTGAGAAACTGCATTTAGAGTATCTTCGGTATTTAGTTACTCATAGGGACAACATCAAAATAATAGTCATGGTTGTCATGTGTCGGAATTGAGGAGCATAAATGACGTTTTTCCAATAGGGTCCAATGTTAATTATAAGTTCTGCACTGGCGGCCATGTTTTTTGTCTTATCAGAACGAAATGAGCAGTCTTTGTTAAGGACCTTACATACATCATTCCTGTAAAGTTTGGTTGAATTTGCTTCAGTGGTTTCAGAAGAGTTGATGAAAATGTGAAAAGTTAACAGACGGACGGACGAACGGACGACGGACAGACGACGGACGCCAAGTGATGACAATAGCTCACACTGACCCTTTGGGCCAGGTGAGCTAAAAACGAATGTTTACAATAGATCTCATCATGCTGATCATTTTTACCCCCGTATGTAAAGTTTTCGATTTATTTGCATAAAAGACAATTTGCTCCTATTTTCTATTTTTAGAAATAGTAGCCATGTTGCTTTGGTCTACGGACCAAATCAGAAACTTGAAAGTGTATACCCTGGAAATAACCAAGGCCAAGTTTTGTTAGTATTTGCCGAGCAGTTTCAGAGAAGAACTGTCAAAGAACTCCATGCCAATTACGCCGACACAGACGACACCGGACGGCAACTGATGGCTTAAGATCACATGACCCTTGAGGCAGGTGGTCTAAAAATGTAAGCAATAAAAAGCAAAAACATGTTTTATTGTTGTTGTCACTGTGAAATTTAGTACTTTTGAAAATTTCGTGACGTAAAACACTTTTTCATCCTTTTTATATCCAGCATCAGTATATTTTCCAACCGGAAAAGGTCGTTCGAGACTTCATTCTACTAAGTAGATTTCCCTGTGTCGGCCAGTGAGTTCTTAAAAAAACATCATTCCCTTCTGACACATCTTTTATAACAAATGCAGTAGAACAAGCATCATCCCATGTTCTCTCAGTATCAACATGTAAGGCTCCACAAACTTTCCCATCTATTGTAATTTCAGTCACGCATTCGCCATAAAAACCGTTGACTCCCCTCTTTGTTGAATCTACGCAAATTGTCCACATGAATCCATATGTCCCGTTATAAGGTGCACGGAAAATCCCACTGCTGAAGTTGTACGATTCTCCAATATTAGTTTCTGTTACATCAAAAACAAGTGTCACACCAACAGTCATGTTGAAATTGTCAGCTTGATCAGCTGACATGTATGCTGAAAATGCTACTGTTTTAAGTTGATCAGAACCTGAAAGTAAAATATTTCAAATATCTGATTGGTAAAATGAAAAACTAACTTAGTTGTCATTGAGCTATGGTCAAGCACTTCTATATATAGAGGCCGTTTTTTATTGATACATGGATCACGAAAATCTCCTGGTTTTCCCGTCGTGTATTCACCCCTATTATGCTGAGTTCTCGGCGAACAGTTTAGGTAAGAGTTCGCGTATACTAGTAATTGGTTTAGTCCGGTTGAATAATGTTTAGCCCGGTTGAGAAAAATGTAAACAAATCTCTTATTTTCAATAACATTGAATAACGTTTTGTCCCGGTTCAGGATAATGTTTAGGGACAGTTTTTGATATTTGAACATTTACCTGTACCTAAACATTGTAATATGATTTTTAAAATTTCCTTTGATCTTTCAATGCTCTAAAGGTCGATATTCCGTGTAGAATGCATTAATTTCACTATTTGGAAGTTATTGCACTGTAAAAAGTTCAGTTCCTGTACACAATACAAATACAATGGGATAGGAGGGGCTTAATTCGGTGCATTAACTTCATGCAAATTAGATGATAATGCATTGCTTGACTCCTCCCTCAGAAAACGCAGAAGCCAATGACACTCATCTTGATTTTATTATTGTAAACAGCTAATGTTAGCAAACAACTGTCTATTATTGTAGTGCCTATGGCATGGAAATTTTACTCAGGAAGATGATTTTCATATTTTCTTTTTATATATGTCTTTTATTCAAAATTTGTCAAAGTTTGCACGTTTATTCTTCTTCTGTTCCAACCGATGCCCCCTCCCAAACAGCGAATTGCCATTCAAATTTACTAGTAATTTATAGTCGAGGAACGGATATGGTCTGAAGATACAACACACATTTCGAATGTCTTTTCTAAAAAGGAACCTTAAAACTCAGTATGGTCAGAAGTCCCGGGTTCTTCTGCCCAAGGTCCTAGCAAATAGAAAAAAGCCGCCAGCATGGCAGAGGTATATCGGACTTTATTGACCCATGTAACTGTTCATTAAAATGCAAAAACTAAGTGCTAATTATGTAAAGATGGGAGACCACCATTTGATTTCTCGGGGCGATTTTACCAAGAAAAATTATTTATTTTCATGTCCGTCACAAACCATTATTTTTGCAAAATGTCACATCAAATCATGTATTTGTGATGCAACATTTTTTGGGGTTTAAAATCAAACCCCGAAAATCAGATGGTCGTCCCCTTATTGTTTTGTACAGAAACGTTTTGTGTTGGATCTCCAAATACCTATTATGNGGGGGGGGGGGGGTGCTATGATATTTTTCAAATAAATAATTGTTTGATTTTGATTTTGAGGTACAAATGTAATTATTAAATTGAGCGGGTGGAAAAAAAACAGGTGCAGTATATTTCTCCAAACAAGGTACATACGTGTGTGATAATAAAAAATAAATAAATGAATAAAAACACCAATTACCTTACAAACTGCAACGCAACAGTACCTCTTGAAATGTGTACTCGTTTTAAATCACGTGCTAATTGTACGATTCTGATTCTGATTCTGATTCTGTACGTTATTGTTACCTGTCATAATTTTTCAATCATTAGCATATTTAACGCACTCTTGGTAAAACGTTTTTCATTGGTCATACTACAAATCATATATAGCACCGCCTTACTCATTAAAATATTTATTGCACTCAAACCGCTACGCGGTTTTCGTGCAATCAATATTTTAATTTGTAAGAGCGGTGATATATATATAACTTACCCAGCTTGATAGGGTGGTATTGTGGTATTTGAACACTTTAACCGCATATTCATGATTTTAAATGTACTCTTGTAGTGAAACAGTGTATTCTTTCTCTTGTGTGAAAAAGACGTTTGAAAATAACCCAAATTGCAACCAACAGAACGATTTTTTCCACTATACGCAAAGAAATTTTGTAGGTCACTTCTGTCACATTGTTGGAGTGAAACAGTACGCATGGTTGTTGTGCAGTGATATTTTACTGTACGCATTTTTACTATCAATATATTTATTTTTACTTATTAAAAGTGATAGATTTATTCAACTATGTCGCACTTTTACTACCTATTAATCTACTAAAAATTATTATTTCGATTGTTCGTTCATTACTGAGGATTAAGCCTTTTTATTTAACTCAGAACATATTTACAGCATATTGAAATTCATATTATTTGTAACAATGCAAACAAGATATAGAATTCACTTGACCCATGGCAGGAATGAGTGTTCATCTCAGTATCCCTGTAATTTTCATTAATGGTAGGTTTACACTGCCGATCAAAGCAACTCGACCGAACTCGATCTGTGAATATTCATGAACATTCATCGATCGGGACACTGGTCTTGAATGCTCGTGTTCGGTCTACTAACCAAATCGGGGCGATCTTACTAACTCTGCTGAACTCGAGCTGTGTTCCTGAATATTTTTGACATGTCAAAAAATATCGTGTAGAGGTCGTGTGTATTATTATGTCGAGAACAGGTCGGGAATCAATCGGGGTCTGATCGAGGTAGTCGAGAAGAGGTCGAAAAGGGATCGGTCTTGATCGAGTTTCAAAATTTTAGCCGATCATGCCGACTTCTACCCGACTTTTACCTATTCGCTTCTCGATTTATTCCGAGTCACTTCCGGATCAACTCGATTAGTACTCGATCATTACTCGACACGATTCTTTCTTTTTTTCTGTACAAGATCTTCCCGACCATAACCCGATTTTTCCCGACCTGTATCCGACTTTTACTCGACCTCTCAAGACCTTGACTCGATTTAACAGGACAGCATGTCACCTTTTCACAATAGCAGAACATGAGGCTTTTAGAGCCTCAGTCTATCACTAGGGCCTTACTTCAGTTTAAAAGAGCCATCCAATGGACTCCAATGACTATTGTGATCAAGGTTTGCTTCCGATCATCTTTGATATGAGGAGAATCTGCCGGATACTATCTCAAGTGGGGACCAGTCATAGACTCTTGTTTTCAATTTTGGCCAATTGGCAAAGTAGTTTCAGAGAAGACAGTATTTGAATGGATATCTAAGGTGTTTCGAATATATAATTATGTTCCCCGTTGTAGGCCATCTTGGATTTCATGCAGACAAGATAGATACTATTTTGAAATTGGAACCTTCAAGGACTATTTGACCAATTTTGGCTGCAATTGGTCCAGTGAAAATCCCTCTGGTAAAATGTTTAACTTTGTCCCCCTTTGACAGTCAACTTGTATTAGCTGCATGACGATATGACAGACACTATTTTGGAAAGAGACCATAATTTGGCAATCGTAACAAGTTTGGTCTAATTGGCTTACGGGCTTCAGAGGTAACGTTTAAATGAGTTTTTTCATAAGATCCACTTTCATTTGAATTTAAAACTACTAGTACATTCCCAGTTGACGGTTGTATTTGATTAGAAGCGGACATCGAGGTATAGCAGGACTCCGCGGTTTCTGGGTAGAATATATCTGAATGCAAAGTTCATGGACAACGGCCACAAAACAATGACAAAAGCTCAATCTTGTAGAAAAGAATATTAGATTGTGCAGGCTACTAGTATAATTAAAGGGCTTAAATTCAATCGACTATATAGCTATGCTGACAGAATTTGAAATTGAAACCAAGATGTACCCAACATATACACACTCCAGAAACAGGTTCACTGAATACATGAATTCAAGAATACAATATTGTTACTTGCGAGCAGTTTCGTACTCTTATTACAAGATATGATTCAAGCTGAATTACATCAGAAAAATGCGATTTTGAACATTTGTAACATGTAATAGAAGATAAAAAATTCTTTTCGATTTGCACCGAGAAAATATCGTACCCAAAGGGCAGCCGCTTCTAAAAACCGGATTTTTCTACAGAAAGCAGATTTTTTAAGGCTGTACATGGAAACTAATGTAAATCTAGTTAACACCGATATCATGTGATGATATGTCTTCTATTTTATGTATAAGATTAGTCCTACATGTAATGACAGGAAAAACGCACAGATGATTCTGACGCATGTTGAGTATGGCCTGCTAGTATGTTAAAGCTAACATTCATTCCTCTGTAATGATAACTTTGAAGCATTTGCTATTGTATGAACCAAACTTCGCGCCTTCTGTGTCAGACCCGCCTTCTCTGTTACTCTAGATCTATCACAGGTATCATCTTTTCTTTGAATCATCAGCCACATGGGCCACAAATTTTGCTGATCTACCACCATGCTGAACTGTTCCCTGAATTTTCATATTTTACCCCTATATATACACACGTACTAACAGGATAAACTCGAGCACGCTCGACCATTTCACGATCTTCTCCTGACCAGGTCTAGTTAATCAAACACAAATCGGGTTATGATCTGGCTCAATCTGACGAAGTCTGGTTGGTCGAAAGAGGATCGAGCATAAGTCGTACGTGAATCGTAAAGAGATCGAGAATGGTCGAGCGTCAGTCGTGTTAAATCGGGTAAAGGTCGAGTGGACGTCGTGAGCTATTCGATCAATGAATTTTAGGACGTTGATCGGGATAAAACAGCATAGTCCAGTTGATCGAGTTGGTCTGATCGGCGGTGTAAACCTAGCATAACGTGCATGTATATAGTATACATGTGCATGTAACTACTTGATGGACATTCGCCTTATGCTAGGTTTACACCGCCGATCAGACCAACTCGATCAACTCGACCATGCTGTTTTATCCCGATCAACGTCATAGCTCAAGATAGCTCAAGATGTCCACTCGACTTTTACCTGATTTAACACGACTGACACTCGACCATTCTCGATCTCTTTACGATTCACGTGCGATTTACAATCGACTCTCATTCGACCAACCAGACTTTGTCAGATTGAGCCAGATCATAGCCCGATTTGTGTTTGATTAACTAGACCTGGTCGGGAGAAGATCGTGAAATGGTCGAGCGTGCTTGAGTTTTGTCCTGTTAGTACGTTTGTATATATGGGAAAAACATGAAAATTCGGGGAACAGTTTTACATGGTGGTAGAGAAGCAAAATTTGTAGCCAATGTGGCTGATGCTTCAAGTAAAAAAAGATAACTGTGATAAATATAGAGTAGCAGAGAAAGCGGATCTGCCACAAAAGGCGCGTAATTTTGGGTTAGACAATTGACATTTTTAAATAGAAGATAAAATAGAAGTTAAAACAAGATATAGAATACACTTGACCCATGGCGGGAATGAGTGTTCATCTCTGTATCCCTGTTATTTTCATTAAGGCGAATGTCTTTATGTGTTTGGGTTAGACAATAGCAAAATAGAATTTTTAACAAGTGAATTTTATATCTTGTTTGCTTCAAAGTCATCATTATAGAGGAATTAATGTTCGCTTTCACATACTAGCAGGTCATTCTCCTCATCATGCATCAGAATGCGACTGTGCAGTTTTCCTGTCATTACATGTAGGACTAATCTGATATATAAAACAGAAGACATATCATCACATGATATAGGTAGTAACTAGATTTACAGTAGTTTCCGTGTATAGCTTTAGACCTGCTTTCTGTAGAAAATCATGTTTTTAGAAAGTGAAAATGGCGAGCGCCTGCCCCTTAGGTACATCATTTGCCCGTTGCAAATATAAAATATTTTTTTATCTTCTAGTACATGTTACAAATGTTCAAAATCGCATTTTTCTTATGTCATTTAGCTTGAATCAAATCTTGTGATAAGAGTACCAACCTGCTCGAAAGAAACAACATTTAATTCTTGAATTCATGTTTTTAGTGAATCTGTTTTTGGAATGTGTTTGGTACATCTTGGATTCAGTTTCAATAGCTAGTCGATTGAATTTAAGCCCCCTGCACGTCATCCTTTAATTCTACTAGTAGCATGCACAATCTGATATTCTTTTCTACAATCCTGATATAGCCAGGTTGAGCTTTTGCCATTGTTTTGTGTCCGTTATCCATGAACTTTGCATTCAAATATATTCTACCTCGATTGGTTTAATGCGAAAAAACCGTCATGTCCGCTTCTTATCATATATGATCATATATAACAGCCAAGTGGGAATGTAGTTTTAAATTGGATCTGAAGGGAAAACTAATTCAAACGTTACATCTGAAACCCCTAAGCAAATCAGACCAAACTTGTTACGATTGCAAAATGATGTCCCTTTTCAAAAAAGTGTTTGCCATATCGTCAGCTAATACAAGATCACCGCCAAAGGGGACAAAAATAGACATTGTACCAGAAGGATTTTCACTGTACCAATTGCAGCCAAAAATTGGTCAAAATAGTCCCTTGATGTTCCAATTTCAAAACAGCATCTATCTTGTCTGTATGCAATCTAACGGGAAACATAATTTAATATTCGGCCTTACTAAGCCATTCAAAGATCTTCTACTCTGAAACTACTTTGCCAATTGGCCAAAATTGAAGGTAATAGTTCTTGACTGGTCCCCACTTGAGATAGTATCCAGCAGATTGTCATCATATCAAAGATGATCAACAACCAAACTTGATCACAATAGTCTGTTGAAAGCCTCATTTTGATATATTGTGAAAAGATTACATGCTGTCGTGTTAAATCGAGTAAAGGTCTTGAGTGGACGAGTAAAAGTCGGATACAGGTCGGGAAAAAATGGTTATGGTCGGGAGGAGAAAGAATCGTGTTAGTCGAGTAATGATCGAATACTAATCGAGTTGGTCTGGAAGCGACTCGGCATAAATCGAGAAGCGAGTGAGTTAAAGTCAAGTAGAGATCTCCATGATCGGCTAAAATTTTGAAACTCGATCAAAACCGATCCCTTTTCGACCTCTTCACAACTACCTCGATCAGACCCCGATTGATTCCCGACCTGTTCTCGACATATAATGCACACGACCTCTTCACGATATTTTTTAACATGTCAAAAATATTCGGGAACACAGCTCGAGTTCAGCAGAGTTAGTAAGATCTCCCCGATTTGGTTAGTAGACTGAACACGAGCATTCAAGATCAGTGTCCCGATCGATGGATATTCATGAATATTCATAGAGTTGCTTTGATTGGCAGTGTAAACCTACCATAAAAAGTTCGCATATTTACTTATTGACGGATGCAGATACCATAGGTGTTGTGCCCTCATGATTTTCTGGTGGTTGCTATTGCATTCGTGTCATTTATTCTGCGTTCTAATTCACAAAATGAATTTTTTTTTTGCTCGAACATCATTTAGTTTATGTCTGTCATACTATAACGAATAGTGCCAACGTATGCCGACGTGTTAAATATTTTTGCACATTCTTATGTGCGTTACATAATTCTAAACACGTTACAAACACGATTGAAACACGTTCACTTGCGTCGGAAAATTTTGAAAATGCTCAAAATTTCATCAATTTTGCCAACCTGTTTTCCACACGCTGGACTAACGCCATCTGAAGAGGTTCGTTAGATATACACATGTTGTGTGTGATATGTAGATATTTCTCGAACGCTGTTTTATTGCGGGATAGGCATTTTTAAGTAGGCGGTAAACGGGATCGTGGGAAAAAAGTGCAAGTGAAAACCAGAGAGGATGTCGATTGTGAAGCAGGAACTACTGAAAAAGGAGCATGTGAAACCGGAAAAGTTGACCTCTTAATAAGAGACTTTGTAAAATATTTTACCGCTTGGGAAACGCGAAAATTGCGGAAAATTGATGGTACCATCTTCTAAAACACTGTTTTAAATTGACACAAAAGGCTATTTACAGTCATGTCTGACTGTTGATAAGTAAGAAATCATACAAGTGTGGCATATATTGATTTAAGTTTTAATAAGTATACATGTACCAGAGACCACCTTACGTGATTTTGGCAAACATTTGAGGATATTCTGAAAATTACCCAACATTATCGGAACAAACTTCACGCCTAATATAGCCCTTCTGTTTAAATACATTTGCACCTGCCAGATTTCATTTGATAACATAAAAAAAGTTGAGGACCTGAAAATCTAAAATCTAAACCCATTTATTGCATTGTCAATAGCGGCAATCTTGTTTTTCCGACTAGGACCGAAATTGAATGAAAGGTAATGTTTTTCATAAATTCAGGAGCGACATAAGGGGCCAACTATTTGTTTTTATCTGGGGGGGGGGGTATACAAATAAAAAAAATGATGTGACACGATTAAAAATCTGCCAGAGAATAACATGTAAATAAATAATTTTTCTAAATTATTTTTCTACGCAATATCCCCNACCGAAATCCTCTGAAACAGTCCATTTTAAATCAAATTTATACGTTCAAAACAATTATGCAAAATGACTATTTTTATGCATTTTTTTTGTATTTTGAAACCACCCGAGTCGATGTCACTGCTGCTGGACCAGAGGTCCCAGAGGAAATTAACAAGTCCAGTAGTCAGACTTGTCTGAAATGAAAATTTTAATTCGCGTTTTATGGAAATTGTACAAAGGTTTCATTCCATGCATGGCACTCGGTGGATATCCTTGGTACTGGATTTGATCTTCTATTTCGATATTTTCGGTATTGAATACTTCTTTCTGACTATTTTTGGATTATGGCTCCTCAAATTATTTGATTCTAATGCTATTTATGAAAGGTTACTCCTTGAAACACGTGTGCAACATAGTAAAATTTACTGTTTAGGTCTATTATGCAACTTGGCAGGGGGGTACTTTTGTATTTTCAGATTACATTAATCCCGACTGACGACGGAATCGGGCATCTCCGAATCTCTCTTTCACTGTCAGTGACTTGGAAAAAACTGAAGTATTAATATTAAATATTTGCATTTATATAACTTAAGAATATTTTCACCGATTTCAATAATGTAACCTTTTCATCAAGATTAAAATGATGGCTATATTTTGACTCTGTAGATCCTCTAATAAGAAAAAAAATAGAAAAAAATCTACCCTTTTTCCATTATGAAGCAGAAAACAACCATTCCCGTAATACTTTTAGACCAACTACGCGCTTCACTACATCCATGCGAACAGTAAAAATGAGTGTTGCACTAAAAGTATGACTTACAGTAAAATGCTGCGTACAGCTACAAAAATCGATTCCAGTGCTACACCCTAAAACTTATATTCAAGTCCAGTTAATGGCAACTTGGAATCATCAAATGCTATCTTTGGACAGAGTCTTCTAGGGGAAAACACTGTAAAACGTTTGAAATTACCACAAGAAAGAGTAAATTTATAAAGAAATTAGGTCGTGACTGACAATGTCTGCTTTTATATCCATTTGAACTCATCATTCCTGCACGAGAAAGCGTAAGCTTAAAGGACATATGATATTGAAGTAATTTTGGGGAAAAAAAATCAGAAAAAAATTCTGATAACTATGTATTTTCAGCAGTTGAAGTATAAGTTCATTCATGCATATCTTGTTTATTGCACACCAACGATGGGCCATGCACCTGACCAGCAAGCATTTTATCGGGTACAGTGATCCTATAGGGTTATCTTATCAGTAGCATATATTCAAATATTCAAATAAAATGGAATATTATGATTCAAAAAAATGATAGTTAAGTGAAGTACTATTTACCGCTCAACTGAATCTAGTAGCGAGGACACATAGCGTGTGCACGAACTAATGGAGTTTGATTTTAAGTATGATATAAGCGGCTATTTCCCCTATCAAATAGAATGTACAGTAAGTAAGAACCAAATCGTCAGTCTAAAACACGTCAACGCAATCTAAAAGTCGCGTATATGTTTGCATAGTACAGTGGTACATTCAAGACAAACAAAATTTTATTTTTTATAATATGTCGAGCGCTCAACTTATTATCTCGAGCTCTCGACTTATTATGTCGAGCGCTCAACTTATTATCTCGAGCTCTCGACTTATTATGTCGAGCGCTCGACTTATTATTTCGAGCTCTCGACTTATTAGTTCGAGTGCTCGACTTATTATGTCGGGCGCTCGATATATTTTTTTTCCAATTCCGGATTCTTTGTAAATTGAAATGATATTTAATACATTTGGAACCTCGTATACATGACCTGGGATCGGGGGCTTCCTCCGTGTACAGAGCTGCTCAGGGGGCCACCCCCCGTGGTTGATAGGGGAATACCTTGTGTAGAAAGTGTCACGCTCTGTGCAGAATAAAGATTCCTTCTATATATTTTGCTACCGAAGAGTAGGCCCATTTTCCAGTGGCAGTCAAAAATCGTTGCCCGGTTGTCCCTCCCACCTTGATTCTTTCTGTTTTCTTTCAGATTAATGTTTGAATTGATTATAACTTGTTCTCGTCCTGATATAGCTAAAATATTGCCGAGTGGACAGAAATAACCAAGGCGGAAGGGACAACCGGGCAACGAAATTGGAGAAGGGAAGGATTGGAAATTTAGGCTCTTATACGGTCCCAAAGGCCTGCTCTTCAGTATCGAAATATATAGAAGGGATCTTCATTCTGCACAGAGCGTGGCCTTTTCTTTGCCTACACCTGTATTATGACCCTGGCTAACCCGTCGCAAGGGGAAGTGTATAAGACGCCCCCGACTAGCTCTGTAGACGGAGGAAGCCCCTGATCCCCTATAGCTCAAGTGCCGGGTCATGTATACGAAGTGACAAATGTATTAAATATCATTTTAACGTACAAATAATCCGGAATTGAAATAAAATATGTCGAGAGCTCGACATAATAAGTCGAGTGCTTGAGATAATAAGTCGAGTGCTCGACATGATAAGTCGAAAGCTCGACATAATAAGTCGAAAGCTCGACATAATAAGTCGATCGCTCGAGATAATAAGTCGGGCGCTCGACATAATAAGTCGAGAGCTCGACATAATAAGTCGAGTGCTCAACATAATAATTTGAGAGCTCGACATAATAAGTCGAGAGCTCGATATAATAAGTCGAGCGCTCGACATAATAAGTCGAGAGCTCGACATAATTAGTCGAGCGCTCGACATTATAAGTCGAGAGCTCGACATAATAATAAAATTTTGTGTGTCCTAAATGTACCATCGTAGCATAGCGATTGAAACTATATTAATTTGATTCTAGGTGTCTTTTAATTGAAAAAGATGAAGAAAAAATCCATCTTTTTCCAAATATGAAGAATAAAACAGCCGTTTTTGTAATACATTGAGTTCAACTATGCGTATAGTTTCACTACAGTAATGCGTACAGTAAAAAAGTGTTGCACTCCAACAATCCGAAAAAAGTGACCTACAATAAAACGCTGCGTACAGCTAAAAAAATCTATCGCAATGCTACGCCCTATATCGTACATTTAATTTCTGTTCATGACAGCTGGGGATCATCATATGTCATCTTTTGATCCATTATTTTGTGAAAAAACAGAAGAATTTTTTAAATTACCACGAGAAGTGGTAAATTTAAAAAGAAATTCGCCCGTGACTGACAATATCTTAATTTATATCCATTTGCTCTCATCATTCCTGCACGAGAAAGCGCAGGTTTAAAGAACACATGAAAATGAAGTTATTTCAGAAAAAATATACGGAAAAAATTCTGATAAGTATGTTTTTTCTGCAGTTAAAGATGAAGTTCATCCATGCATATCTTGTTTATTGCACACCAACAATGCGCCAGTTGACCAACAATCATTTTATCGGGTGCAGTGATCCTATAGGGTGAAATAGTTGTTATACAAGAGATCTTCATTTTTTACACATTCCATAAGCATTACCAGGGAATCAGTAAAAAAATCATTGCTTTTTTACAGTAATTTTTAATTAGGAATTATACAAGCCCACTGAAAATTTTAATGATTTTACAAATTCCCGAATCATACAAATTCATTGTGATACATAGTTACAAAATTTATGCCTTTTCCTGGACATACAATGTGATCGTCCGTTTAAATAGAGATTAATACATGGCCTTTTCCATATCAGCACGGTTATCATCCCGAGACCCCCATATCAGCCCGAGGCGCCAGCCGAGGGCTGAAATGGGTCGAGGGATGATAACCGTGCTGATATGGAAAAGGCCATATCTTAATCTGTTTATTATATACTTCCAATTAGGAGTTATCATCACACCCGGGCCGAAATACCATTTCACCGGTCTGATATGTATATTTCAAAACGAGGCGGTCTGATATGGCCATATCGGACTGGGTATGTAATATGGACTGTTAACTTCCGGCTATATTACATATGCAAAACAGAACATATCTTCGCTAAGTATGTAATAAATAATAAAATACGAAGTTACTGATAAATTAGGTTGAAGGCTCCAGATGCGCATTTCGACGACTTATGTTTCTTCAGGGCAGATCAAATCAAATCATTTGAAAATCAATATATCAAAATATGTGTAAAAGCTGATGGAGAACAAATTACCAATAGGATCCAAACAATAAAAATTAGTTAAGGACAGAGTCAACGTATGACAATCCATAGACAACAAATACGAGATCCTTCAACCCGTCAAATTCCAGTAAGTGAACGTATAGACACACTTTTTAAAAAAAAATCTATATCATAATAATATATAATGTTGTTTACGTAGTGTGTACCCTAGTACAACAGCTCTATCAGAAGTATATTTGTTTGGTTCTAATTGGCAAAAAAGAACATTTAAATAAATGCCAAAACAAACACACCAAATATAGATAACCTCTTGTCCGTACAATTTCAGGAATTATAGAAAAAAATAATATACAAACATTTCTCAAAGAATGACACAAAAGAAAAGGTATAAACATGTATACATTACAAACTACTATATTGGATGACAAATCAAGCTTAAATATTATTGCTAGCAAATAAGAGTATAATAAAATTACATCTCCTTGTAAAGTTGATGTTAATAGACAAAAATTGTGATGCGTCGAACCTAGGACTAGTATTACTCCCAGATCCAAATTAATTGATACTTAGTATACAAGATATCAACCAAAAATATTTTTTAATGTATAACAATAATAGGTGTATTATCTACTGGGAAACTTATACGTGTTAAACTAGTATATTAGTCTTTGCATGTAAAATAACTATGTTAATGTATTACTTCTAAAAATAAGAAAAATAAAAAAGTGAATTTAAAACTATTGCATTCAATATTTACTTTTTAAAACGTTTCTCGTCTTTTCATTAAGTCCATCAGGCTCGAGTTATCCAAAATCTCTCTCTGAGTTTTCGGGCTTCTTTGTCCAAAGACGAATTACATTCAATGATCTGAAATGTAATGTCCTCAAATTTAAAAAATGCCTGGTAAGAGGACAGTCCATTTCTTTCACACTGAACGAACGGTGATTGTTAAATTGTTTGTTGAAGTTGCCCCCTGATTCCCCAACATACCGTAGTTTACAAAACTGGCATGTGAGGACATAACAGTGTTTTTTAGATTTACAGTTCGAGTCCGCATAAATGGTGTATTGTTGCCCAGTAACAGTGGCAGAAAATGTTTTTTTTTTCAGTATTTGCAACTCGACAGCAAGTACAGTTACTTCTAACACAAGGCCTGAAGCATCCTGTTATTGACCGAGTCTATTTTTTTGCTATTTTAGATGTAACAAGTATGTTTTTTTTATATTTCTTGGCATACGAAAAGATGTTAGCGGTGGAGCTTAAAAAAATTTAGTCAAACTGGGATCATTTTCTATAAGGTTCCAGTGTTTATGTGGAACTTTTGGAGTCTGTTGTAGGTCTGGATGGTATGTAAGTACAAGGGGAATCCGTTCTGTTGCATTTTTTCACCGTTGATGACTCGGCAGTAAATTTGATAGTAGGATAGAACTCATTACAATACTCCCGGGGGGGGGGGCACTGCCTATATAAGTGGCACTGGGTATGTTCCGACAAACGGGGTTGCATTTTTAGCTGAATTGTCTAGAAAGGGGTATAATTTTTAAACCTTTTCTTGAAAGGGGTCTGATTTTCTGGTCTATGATGGGGTTAAAGGGAAGATCTGGTAACATAAATATATCAAAAAGCATCTTTCAGCAAGAATCAGTTGATAATTATTGCATTCTAACAACTTATTTGACTATTTAATACATATATTGACTTGACATGAAGAAAAATCCTACTTTTTCTGTAAGAAGGGTTCTATACTTTTACACATTTGTCTAGAATGGGGTATAGAAATCCGTCAAAATTTGTCTAGAAAGGGGTCAGGGTTTTGAACCACTGGAAGAACATCCCCGTCAAGTTTCAGACCAGGTGCCCACCCGGGACAATACTGCAAAAACATTTCAAATTGTTCAGATGTTTTATTGCTCTTGAGATCTATGTCATCAATAAAGCAGAACCAGTACATTGGTCTGCATGGGGCATTCTAAAGGAGTCTTTGTTCTTATTTTCCCATAAAGATGTTGGCATATGATGGAGCTAGCTTCGTTCCCATGCTCGTTCCACCTATCTGTAGATAATGTTCATCGTTGAAAACAAAGTTGTTGTTTTCAAGCACTAAATTCAGAATTTGTACAAGACATTTGGTGGGAGGGTATTGGTCCTTTCGATTGTTCCGAGCAGTTTCACAAGCACGTATACGTTCATTTTTAGGTATATAAAGAGGATACACTCATAGATACTAAGATGGTATTTTCGGGAAGAGGATTTAATGACTCCATTTTCTTTAAATAATCTGAATTGTCCTGTATGTATGAATGAAGTTGTTTTACATGAGGACGGAGATGGAAATCGACGAAATCCGATATTTTTTTCTGTCGGATGATCATTGGCCGAAACAAATGGTCTCCCCGGCACGCCTTCCTTATAAGAAGAGCGGCGGATGTTTAAAAAGTTGCTTATTTTACGAGTTTAAATTACCCAAAAGCCTAATGGAATTTTATTAGTAAATAATATTTATCAACATCTCAACTATCAGAAAATACCTGTCGTCGCGTTAAATTGTAGTCCCTTTTACGAAAAAAATGGCGATTTTTGACGTTACCCTACTCTTCAAAATACACAGGACTGCTCTGAATGAAATTTTATTGGATTCACCAGTTCTTCTCGGAACTCAATACTACAGAAACAAAATGCATGCATTAGTGTACTTAATTATGCATCAATACACGCTTATAGGTTCAAACATAACTCAGGACACCCGTTTGCAAAAAAAAAGTTTGTAGTCTCTTTTACGTAAAAAATGGCGATTTTTTACGTTACCCTACTCTTCAAAATACACACGGGACTGATCTGAATGAAATTTTGTTGAATTCACCAGTTCTTCTCGGAACTCAATACAACAGAAACAAAATGCATGCATTAGTGTACTTAATTATGCATCAATACACGCTTATAGGTCAAACATAACTCAGGACACCCGTTTGCAAACTCGGTAAAATTAAGCATAAAACTTGATGTTTTAGCACCTACCTTTTACTCTTTTACACATTTGTGAATTATGTCACATAATTGATTTGACAATTGTTTCACGTAACTATTGGCGTATTTGTTTCAAAAATACATCATTTCTGCATGTTAAATTTTTTATTTAAAGTTGAGTTTTGCAAATAAATTTTATTGGAAATAAAAATATTTATGTATTCTGAAACCATGTAACTGTTCATGTAGTAAGGGAGTTAATTCATCTTGCAAATATTTATGTAATCAACTTGATGAAGTTACGCAATTGGGAAAAACTTCTACATTTTTAATTTTGACAATATTTGGGACTTTTCTATCTTATATATTATGTAATCTGTCGCATAGTGAAATTCAGTAAATTAAATTTCTTATGAATAGGAATCTGTATTGGGCCAATGTCTCGGGGAGTATTATTTGACAGGGAGAAACTAACAACGAACAAACATTTTATTATTATGTAACTGCTCCCTGTTATTTTATGTTTTAACTACATGTATTATATAACAGGGAGAAAATAACACCTAACAGACATTTTATTATTATATAACTGCTCCCTGTTATTTTTGCAAATATTTAAACAGTGTTGTACCGATTTGGTCATTATGTATATTTGACTTTATTACTATTCTTTAATATGTGATGCGTGTTTATACTGTTCTTATTAGCTCAACTTAAAAAAGGGAGTAATAAACTTAAGGGTGTGTTTGTGTATTGGGTGTGTTCGTATAGTTTACATATGAAACTGTCGCAATGTACTTATTGTGTCAAGTCGGGGTCCAGCTCTGCTCTCAGGCTCTGCTATGCTAAGCAAAAACTGGAAACAGCGAAGCGTTTTAAAGATAAAAACAGCTACACCTCACAAAATATGTGTCCCCACTTGAACTGATTACCAAAGAAAACTTTAAATTTTCTGAAATCAAACAACGTTCCAAAAGACTAGTGCTTCATTTTAAATTGCAAGAACAATACGCTACAAGTTATTGAATGGGGAATTGTTGACAAATAAAATCCAACAAGATGTACCGCTACACCCTTTTGTGCTTTTTTTGCGCATTTTCAAAGTTAAGAACCTATGTAAATTCTGTGTGTTTGCTTTTGTCGTCGTTTTCTGTGTCTTTTAAAAATGTTTTTCCTTCTTATAGATTTTCAATTTTAGAACTTTTGGTTACCATTTCGGAAGCATATCAGATTATATATATTGTAGTTTTGTTTACGACATTGACATGCATTTACATGTGGTTGATGGGCTATGGCATATACAATGACCGATGTTTTTTTTTTATTTATACGTCGCATCTGTTTTATTCTCTTATGGAAACTGTTATTAGTAACTGGTTTTGACTCAACCCTGGATTGACTCACTGATAGTGTGACGGGTGCTGCAAGCCGAGCACTTCCGGAGCACTTGTTGTCACTCCAATTTTCTTAGGGGATCACAATATGAGTGGTGCCTTAGTTCTGTATGTCGTCTCAAGTTTTGTTTCCGTGGTTTGGGGCTGTCTCACGTCCTTGTTTTTTTTGTTTTTGTTTCAATGTTCCGGTTTTTGCCATGTCTATAGACATCGATTTTGCATTCACCACTTCCCTTGTTCCTTCGAAATTGTACTGGCGTTGTTAGTATAAAGTACACATTTAATATCCTTTGGTTGACTTATTTCGCAAAATATGTAGACTTAATTAAGTGATAAGTAGGTGCAGATATATGCCACCATACCTTTGACTTTGTGTTTTTGAATTTTTTTCTATCCCAGTGTCCGTCAATGGACTAATTGGTTTTCAGTTTTAATTTTACGAATTACCTTATGTGTTTTACACAAAGAGAAGCCTTGTTCATGTGAATAACTAGAAGTTCTTTATTTAATACGCATGAACCAGACAGATTTTGTTTTGCGAAAACCATAATGGCCCCCCCCCTCATAATTTCTCTAAACTTAAATGAGAAGACCCCTTAAAAGCGTTTAATTGCACGCAATAAAATCCCATACAGTTAAAGATAAAAGATTACTATTTCTTTTTAAATAACCTTGATGTATTTAATGTCGACGAAATGTCCGAATGGCCAATGATTCATTTGTTTTATTTTTGTGTTTTTTCTTTATTAATCTCAAACGTAAGAATCATTTAGATTTGTGCACCCATACACCCCCTTTCCCTTTACACACACAAACGATAAAATGCTACAAATATATATCTTCAATATCAATTACTAATAAGAGTCACAACTTTTGCAGACATTTTGCATAATAGTCAAATAACTTGAATTTAGTTCAAATGATTTGTAAAAATAGCCTTATTTGACCTTGAGCGAGGTCAAGTTCAATGAAAGCTATGGCAACATTAAACGCACTTTAATATTTTCAACTCGGTTTAACTACGACTATCCCAGAGCAAATTTTATGTGTATTGAAAAGGCCTTAAATAAATAAATAAATAAATAAGTAAATAAATAATCTTTATTTCAAGAGAATAACCCCATTAGCCGAAACTAATCTTCCTGTGGGTCCTCAAATACAAGCATAAATCATAAAATTACAGATACTAAAATTTACGATAAAAGGGAAGATTTTTCTTTTCCCATAGTTAATTATCCATTTCTGGATGGCGATGTTCCATTAGCGCCATTATATGGTGTTTACATATCTCAACTTGTTCGATTTGCTCGAGTATGTAATAACGTTTGCGATTTTAATGAATGGAATCTTTTCATAACTGAAAAACTATTACATCAGGGTTTTCGTTATCACAAACTAGTTAAAACCTTTACTAAATTTTACCACCGATATAAAGACTTAGTACATAAATACAATGCAACCTGTAAACATCTAATCAAGGCTGGTATTTCACATCCCTTATTTTAACGGTAATGTTTTACATAAGAGTAAAAAATACTTAAACTCGCCTAACAAACTTATAAAACCTTTAAATCGTCTAATTCATAAGGGTACGGTATTGTTGTCAAGTCATTACGTATGGCCTTCTTAGGTACTAACATTGATTTTTGACAGGGTCTTTGCATTTTAACTAAACACATTCGAAATTTCTAAAATCTGTATTGCATAGACACGGGTTATGTATTCCGGTATATGCATGAAATCATTATGCTAAACTCCTCACAGGAAGGGATCTTGGTGGAAGCTGTATACTGAGGGTACATAACTTACTTTGTCAGTTGGTAATGGGTCTGGAGCTGGCATGTCATTTAACTGCTAGTAGTCTCTTGTGATTTCATGTTTATGTCCGTATATTTAGTTCTTTCAGTTTCATTTTTCACAATTGACTCAGTCCTGTTGCCAACTGAATTTTACTGTTGTTACGATTGTTTTTTTTATTTATCACATTGGCTGTAGGGGGAAGGTTTGGGCCCAATAAAACTAGTTTAACCCCGCCGCAGCAGGTTTGCGCCTGTCCTAAGTCAGGAAATTTATTAAGCCTTTTTGTGTCTTTTCTTTTTTCTAGTTCGTTTACTTTATGTCTATAGGAGTCTAGCATGATGTTTATTTCGCTGAACGTGATTACTCTTTATTCAGGGACCGACTCCGATCTGCCATTGGGTGTAGGATTTTCTCACCGTTCATTGAAGATCTTATGGTAGCTTTAAGTTGTTATTACTCCCCTTTGGGTCGTTGTCTCTTTGACACATTCCCCGTTTCCCTTCTTTTTTCTTTATAATATTCACTTGAACACAATTAATTGACCTCAAAGTCAAAGGTGAATGTGATATGAAAATCAAATGGTACCAAATGTTCAAAGGTTTTGTGATATGCTTATTTACCAAAAACTCTGAAACTATGTCTAAAGATAAGCAAGTTATATCCCAGCAAACTGAAAGTACAGCTCTTAGGGTAATGACCTTTGACACTAAAAAAAGTGTGTTTGGACCATGTCAGATAGCGACGACAGCCATTTTCTGGAAGAACAAACATTACACTTTCGTTTCATCCAATATGCAGTATAGATAGAAGATAAAATCTACCGGCTTTGGAATCCTCATTTGGGGACAACTTTAACAAATGATATAACAATCACCGTTCGTTCAGTGTAGAAGAAATGGAATGTCCTCTTACCAGGCATTTTTAAGAACTGGGCATCGGTTTGAGGACATTACATTTCAGATCATTGAATGTAATTCATCTTGTGACAAAGAAGCCCGAAAACTCAAAGAGAGATTTTGGATATACCAGCTCAGATCACTTGAGCCTGATGGACTTGAAAAAGACGAGAAACGTTTTAAAAAGTAAATATTGAATGCAATTTAGTTTTAAATTCACTTTTTTAAAATTTTTTTTTGAAGTATTACATTAACATAGTTATTTTACATACAAAGTTTAACACGTATAAGTTTCCCATTAGATAATACACCTATTATTGTTATACATTAAAAAATATTTGTGGTTAATATCTTTTATATCAAATGAACGATGCACTTATACCAACAAAGACATTTTTCAGATATTTTAAATGTCAAGCCTCGCCTGACGAAGATTCTTTGTGAATCGATAATTAGTGATTTATTTAAAACCTTTTGTAAATATTTCATAAAAATATTTACATTTATTAGGGTGTTTATTACATTTTTAGACAAACAATATATATATCAAAAACACAAAATGGGAAATGCATTTGACAAGACCGAATGATAAACACGGATAAAAATTGTAAGAATTACAATTGAGAAATGGCCTATAACGGTCAACAGCAGCAACAACCGGGATACTACGGAGGAGTCCCTCCACAATAGCCACGAAACCTAAATCAGAAGTTTTTGTGAGGTGTCTTCCAAAGAATAGACAAAGACACAAGTGGTTCTATCTCGGCAAATGAGCTTTAGCAGGCTTTGTCAAATGGAACATGTGGACACCATTCAATCCAGAAACAGTTCGGTTGATGATAGGAATGTTTGATAGAGACAGATCAGGAACCATTAATTTCCAGGAATTTACACTGTTATGGAAGTTCGTGACAGACTGGAAGAACTGTTCTGTAGTTATCACAGAGACAATTCTGGATCAATTGATAAAAATGAATATTGAAAACAGGTTTAACAGGCTCCGGTTATCAAATAATTTCTATAATATTTTGGTAGTAAAATTTGACAGACAAGGAAGAGAGACTATTGCTTTTGACGACTTTTTACAATGCTGTGTGGTCATGCAGACTTTGACAAGTGCTTTCCGTGCGTATGACACAGACCAAGATTGGTGGATAAATATTGGCTATGAACAGTTTCTTACATTAGTTTTCAATCTGAAATCATAGTAAATAACATATAATTTTATTTTCCGCCATTGTTTTGGTGTCATATATATATAATCTATTAAATAGACGCATCACAATTTTTGTCTATTAACATCAACTATACAAGAAGATGTAATTTTATTGTACTCTTATATTTAAGCTTGATTTGTCATCCAATGTAGTAGTTTGTAAGGTATACATGTTTCTCCAATTCTTAGCGTGTTAACCCAGTTGGTTAAAAATACGTATTATTTTTAATCCACACGTTGGTTTAATTTCTGCGTTATGTTTCCCGCAACGTTTCATTTCATTCATAATGTTTATTGTGATGTCATCGTTACTAGGCTTTCAGATAGCGCGGCAAACGTTGACGACCGTCGCTAAAGATCACAAATTTAACTATCTCGAATTGGAGAAATATCGTAATCCACTTGATCCGGAAGGATATACTATATTTATACCTTTTCTTTTGTGTCATTCTTTGAGAAATGTTTGTATATTATTTTTTTTATAATTCCTGAAATTGTAAGGACAAGAGGTTATCTATATTTGGTGTGTTTGTTTTGGCATATATTCAAATGTTCTTTTTTGCCAATTAGAAACAAATATACTTCAGATAGAGCTGCTGTATTAGCGTATATATGCTAACATCATATTTATTCCTATGATAAAATATGATAGATTTCTTAAAAAAAATGGATTTCCGATTTTGTGTTTTAATATATTTTATTCGCGTGTAGACATATTTTCATTTTCGCTATATATATATATATATATATATATATATATACGTCTGAAAATCAGCCCATCATTATTAGATCTGCATATTGGTAATTCCCTCTCCGGGATTCGAACCATCACTGTTGTGACATCTATAGCAACACCGCCTCACTACGTCCAGCGCCCTAGACCACCCGGCTACCTAGGCTATATAAAAATATAGCTTTCGATAACCGGGTGATACCTCCTCGTAGGTTCAATCTAGGGTTGTAACCCAGTACATGATGTATAGGTGCTCGTGCAGATCAGCTTGTGTGTATAGCAGAGAGGATTCAATGTCTTTCGACAAGGGATGCCGCCACACAAAGTTATAATTTTTATATAGTTGTCTGAAGTATGTGAAAACTCTTCATACTATACCTGTCCAATGGATAATATCGTGAGACATTATACTGGGCTTGACGAATTATTTATATATACGTCTGAAAATCAGCCAAACATTGTTAGATCTGCACATTGGTAAAAGAATCCAAATCTTACAAGAGTAGTATATAGGTGCTATTTGCCTTTGTAAAATATTTTTCCCTCTCAAAGAGTCGCGGTGCTGTCGAGGTCTTCTTATGCCAGTGCTGATGTACTTTAGTGTGTCTTTGGCCTTTGGCCTCTATCCATGTTCCTCGTTTTTGGCTTTGCCCTTCTTCTGTTTAAGATATCTTCATTGGTGAAACTATTGTCCTGTCTAAGATGCTTTCATATATCTCCCCTTTAACTTAGGTCTCATGCTAACCCTAACACTAACCCTAACCTATTCTGTTGTAGTGTTGAAAGATAACCAGTTACGACTTTGTTTAGATGTGTTATAACTAACTCCATCCAACTCATACTTACACTAATCCTAACCTTAATCTTAAACACTAATCGTCTTACTTTTTGTATGCATTATTTTTTTATACTCTGAATTGTTATACACTCGTTTTCTGATTTTGTTGTCTTTGTTCACGACTAACCTAACCATTCTTTTTGCAGTTTTTCAATACCCCCATAGTTACTTTTTTTAAATGTTATTCTAATATTCTCAAACTATTGGAGTTATCTTCCTTTTATGCATGTTTTAGCTGCTATGACAACTCTATATTCATTTATTTTTTTTATATTTTCGAATGTTATTCTAATATTCTCAAATTATTGGAGTTATCTCCCTTTTATCTCTAAAGTTAATTGCAATGACCGCTATATTCATTTTTTTTTAATGTTATTCTAATATTTTAAACTTATTGAGTTATCTCCCTTTTATCTTTAACTTTAGTTGCTATCTCTATATTCATTTTTTCTCAAATGTTATTTCATATTCGTAAACTATTGAAGTTATCTCCCTTACCCAACCTCTAAACCTAATCAAATTTGCTATGACCATTCACTATTCATTTATTTTATTGTTTCTTTTTTGTTTTTGAATCTAATTCTAATCTCCTCATGTTATCTTCCTTTTATCCAACTTCTAACTCTAACCTAAGCCGTCATGACAATTTTATATTCATTTATTATTCTATTTTATTTTCAAATGTAATTCTAATATTCTCAAACTATTGTAGTTATTTCCTTTTATCTCTAGCTTGAGTTGCAGTGACTACTCTATTCATTTATTTTATGTTTTATTCTATTTATTTTTCAAATTCTACTTTGAATTAAATTTCATACTTTTTTATAACCAAAGTTATTTTCCCCTTTCCATAACATAACCACTAAGGCGGATGCCATTACTAAAACTTTTTCATTTCTTGGAGGTCACTCTGCGTTTATGCAGGCTTGTGACTGACTATCCGATATGATAGGCGGCATTACCCTCCCTCCGTCCCATTCATTTTTAAGCTATTTGGGAGTATTTTGATTTTGTTGATGTAGAATGTCATATTAGTAAGTAGATGTATTGTCCATTTGGTGTTAGGTCTCTGTTGCCGCACATACTCCAGGAGATCCTGTCGGTCAATTTCATCGATAAGCTGGTGAAGATCCTCTTTATTCTTCATTAGCATGGGTACATCCAAAAATCTGGTGTTATTCTGGCTGGCATGATAGTATCTCAATTCATCCGTTTCTAAATTCCGCAAAACATATCCAAAGGATAGGTTAATCTTAAAGGCAGACGTTTGTTGATTAAAGATTTTCCATAATTTCTCTGGAATGTTTGGTAGAGAGCTGTTGTCCAAAAACGAAATTGTATCGACCCTGTATAAGGTTTCCTGTATGTTGTGCGGTTCGAATGCTTGGCCAGTTTTCTAGGTACAACTGTCGAGTGTCAATATCTTCGGGCAAGATGTCTGGTTTGGTAGGATCCTCATCGGTTGCTGGTGTGGTAACATTCTTGTTTGTTGGTGTGATTGGTATTTCATTGCTGCTTGCAGGTTGATTTGTAGTTTGTTTATCCCCTTTTCCAGATTGTGATGTGTTGGGTGTATTCATCATCATCATTAGCGTCGTAGGTTTGGCACCTGGTCTTTCGTGTAAAGCACGGTGACGTTTGAGGCTAGATTGGTCGTTAAAGAACTGACCACAGACATCACATCTTGAGGTGTAATCATGCGAAGCCTCATGCCTTCTTTGTTGTCTTCTCGGTCGAACTTTTCCCCACACTTGGTACAGCTGTATTTTTATTTTTCCTCTGAGTGGCTTTTTGCTTGTCGTTGTAAATTCCGCTTTTCGGTGTAAGTCTTGGGGCATTTTTCACAAGCGAACATTTTAACTTCTGGTCAGCAGAATGGCAGTCTGGCGACTGAGGAAGCTGGTCGGTCGCGCCTTTATATGGTGCAAGTCATTTGTATCGATCGCTGTGATTGGTTGTTTCATTTTGTAAGACGGGTGCTGATTGGTTAATTTTCCTACATTCTGATTCGTCAATTCATTGTAAATGGAAGCTTCTGATTGGTCGAGATCCCTGCAATTTGATTGGTCCAAATTC
The DNA here is from genome assembly GCA_002080025.1 of Modiolus philippinarum. Lineage (NCBI taxonomy): Eukaryota > Metazoa > Mollusca > Bivalvia > Mytilida > Modiolidae > Modiolus > Modiolus philippinarum. Next base: position 28,601 of record MJUU01016135.1, on the reverse strand, counting down.
TGTACACTTTCAATCCATTTTTTTTTGTTTATTAGCTTATCTGTATATGATGGAACTATAACCAGTTGCAATTTGTTAGACTCTAAGGAAAAGGACTGTTTCAATAAATTATGTCTAGTTAGATATCTAAAGGAGTTTATACTTGAGGGTTAATTTTCAGAATTGTTTATATTAGTATTATTGGATAAACCTAAATTTGTTGCTAGTATAAAACACTTTTTATTGACCCAATGACCTAACCGCAATTATTTATCTTAATTTAATTCTTGTAGTATTGATAGATCTATTGTATTGTTATTATATGCGAGATCTTAGTACGGTCACTGTGCATTTAACCAGGTTTGTGACTGGCTATCACGAAGGATAGTCTGCATTAACCTTTTTTTCTTTCTTCTTTCTCCTTTTGTTTTTTTATTTCTTTAAGTCTTTTTTTTTCAACAGAGACCACTTGTACATGAAAACACGTCGAAAACTTCAAGATAACATGAAATAACGTTAAATCTCGTACTGAACGAGACTTTTTAAAGGTAACAGATATGAACTTGACAATGTGACCAATCGATTTAGAAGAATGAAGGTATCCCAAATTCATATCATATGACTAAATTATCAAAAGTTGGCAATAAGACCGATGTAGGTCCGAATTAGGGCCAACTTAGGTCCGATCTGATATTTCTAGGGGCCAATATCATCAAAATAGTAGGTTCTACGTCTTGAGCGGACGCCATGTCGTGTATCTACGTCGTTATTCCAACTGGAATGAAGAACTATGTGAAAAAAAGAAGAATCGACACCTGGTTATCGAAAAATTCTTCCTAAACAACCTATCCAAACCCAGGATCCAAAACCCGAGAAAAGATTGGAAGAATTAAAACCTGGATATCGGAAATTTCTTCTTAAAGCACCTAGAAACAGTTTGGATAAATCGAAACCTAGATATCAACGGAAAATTCGTCATAAATTTCCTTTCTTCGAGACCAACACCCTGGATCTAAAACACAAGAAAATGTATGAAAATTTTCAAGAAGTAAATAAACGTCCTGAATTTGCCAAAAAGAGAAAAAATTCTGAAGCGTGCACTGAATTGGCCGAACTGAACAAACAGATGACGAAGGACCGCAAAAAATACAAGAAGAGGATTGTGCAAAACTCGACACCACAACCCCCAATGGACTTTAATATGGAAAATAGAGGAAGACAAAAGAAAAAAGAAAAATAAGACTTAAAAAAAAGGTTAATGCAGCCTATACTTCGTGATAGCCAGTCACAAGCCTGCATAAATGCAGAGTCTCGCATATAATAACAATACAATACATCTATCAACACTACAATAATTAAATTAAGATAAATGATTACGGTTAGGTCATTGGGTCAATAAAAAAGTGTTTTGTACTAGCAACAAATTAAGGTTTATCCAATAATACTAAGATAAACAATACTGAAAATTAACCCTCAAGTATAAACTCCTTTAGATATTAAACTAGACATGATTTATTGAAACAGTCCTTTTCCTTAGAGTTCCGAAAAATTGCAACTGGTTATAGTTCCATCGAATTACAGATAAGCTAATGAAAGGATGCAGATTTATCCTTCCGAAATTAATCATTTCTGAAACCAAAAAAAAATGGATTGAAAGTGTACAGAATTTGGACCAGTCAAATTGCAGGGATTTCGACCAATCAGAAGCCTCCATTTACAATGGATTTGACAATCAGAATGTAGGAAAGTTAACCAATCAGCATCCGTCTTACAAAATGAAACAATAAATCACAGCCATCGATGCAAATGATTTGCACTATATAAAGCCGTGACCGACCAGCTTCCTCAGTCGCCAGACTGCCATTCTGTTGACCAGAAGTTAAAATGTTCACTTGTGACTTACACCGAAAAGCGGAATTTACAACGACAAGCAAAAAGCCACTCAGAGGAAAAACAAAAATACAGCTGTACCAAGTGTGGGAAAAAGTTCGACCGAGAAGACAACAAAAGAAGGCATGAGGCTTCCCATGATTACACCTCAAGATGTGATGTCTGTGGTCAGTTTTTTAACGACCAATCTAGCCTCAAACGTCACCGTGCTATACACGAAAGACCAGGTGCCAAACCTACGAAGCTAATGATGATGATGAACACACCCAACACATCACAATCAGGAAAAGGGGATAAACCAACTACAAATCAACCTGCAAGCAGCAATGAAATACCAATCACACCAACAAACAAGAATGTTACCACACCAGCAACCGATGAGGATCCTACCAAACCAGACATCTTGCCCGAAGATCGTGATACTCGACAGTTGTACCTAGAAAACTGGCCAAGCATTCGATCCGTACAACATACAGGAAACCTTATACAGGGTCGATACAACTTCGTTTTGGACAACAGCTCTCTACAAAACATTCCAGAGAAATTATGGAAAATCTTTAATCAACAAACGTCTGCCTTTAAGATTAACCTATCCTTTGGATATGTTTTGCGGAATTTAGAAACGGATGAATTGAGATACTATCATGCCAGCCAGAATAATACCAGATTTTTGGATGTACCCATGCTAATGAAGAATAAAGAGGATCTTCACCAGCTAATCGATGATATTGACCGACAGGATCTCCTGGAGTATGTGCGGCAACACCAAATGGACAATACATCTACTTACTAATATGACATTCTACATCAACAAAATCAAAATACTCCCAATAGCTTAAAAATGAATGGGACGCAATGGGAGAGTAATGCGGCCTATCCTATTGGATAGTCAGTCACAAGCCTGCATAAACGCAGAGTGACATTCAAGAAACGAAAAAGTTTTAGTAATGGCATCCGCCCTAGTGGTTATGTTATGGAAAGGGGGAAATAACTTTGGTTATCAAAAAAAGTATGAAATTAAATTCAAAATAGTATTTGAAAGATAAATAGAATAAAACATAATTAAAATAAATGAATAGAGTAGTCACTGCAACTCAAGCTAGAGATAAAAGGAAATAACTACAATAGTTTGAGAATATTAGAATTACATTCGAAAATAAAATAAAATAATAAATGAATATAGAATTGTCATGACGGCTTAGGTTAGAGTTAGAAGTTGGATAAAAGGAAGATAACATGAGAAGATAAGAATTAGATTCGAAAGCAAAAAAAACAAACAATAAAATAAATGAATAGTGAATGGTCATAGCAAATTTGGTTAGGTTTAGAGGTTGGGTAGGGGAGATAACTCCAATAGTTTACGAATATGAAATAACATTTGAGAAAAAAAATGAATATAGAGTTAGCAACTAAAGTTAAAGATAAAAGGGAGATAACTCTGGAGGTATTGAAAAACTGCAAAAAGAATGGTTAGGTTAGTCGTGAACAAAGACAAACAAAATCAGAAAACGAGTGTATAACAATTCAGAGAATAAAAAATAATGCATACAAAAGGTAAGACGGTTAGTGTTTAAGATTAAGGTTAGGATTAGTGTAAGTGTGAGTTGGATTGAGTTAGTTATAACACATCTAAACAAAGTCGCAACTGGTTATCTTACAACACTACAACAGAATAGGTTAGGGTTAGTGTTAGGGTTAGCATGAGACCTAAGTTAAAGGGGAGAAATATGAAAGCATCTTAGACAGGGCAGGACAATAGTTTCACCAATGAAGATATCTTAAACAGAAGAAGGGCAAAGCCAAAAACTAGGAACATGGGTAGAGGCCAAAGGTCAAAGACACACTAAAGTACATCAGCACTTGCATAAGAAGACCTCGACAGCACCGCGACTCTTTGGGAGGGAAAAATCGAAGCTGCCCTAAAATATTTTACAAAGGCAAATAGCACCTCGACATTTTGAGGGACTTTTTGACTTGTTGTCGAGGTGCCCTAAAATATTTTACAATTAATGCACTACGGAAAAATAGTCTATACGTCCCCGATATACTACTTACAAGTCGACATGAATATCTGACAAGTCCACATAATTATCTGACAAATCGATATAATTATCAGACAAGTCGGTACAATTATCTAGCAAGTCAACATGTGGACTTGTCAGATGATTAAGTCGAATTGTCAGATATCTATGTCGACTTGTCAGATAATTATGTAGTCTTGTTAGATATTTATGTTGACTTTTAGATGCCACCATAGTAGACATTGGCGTTAGCTGGTCAATAGACCCCAAAATAGAATATTTTTTTTTTTGACAAGTGAACATAATTATCTGACAAGTCAACATAAATATCTGACATGTTGACATAAATATTTGACAAGTCTACTTAATTATCTGACAAGTAGGGGGCAGACCTATGCCACCATAATCTTATTTGTGCATTTATTGCGATGGAGGTAGAAAAATAGGTTATGGACCAAAATTTCTCCCTTGTTGAAAACTGAACTGAAGCTTTTCATCTAAACAATACATATTGTAGAAGTGTGAATCTGCCTTAAGGCATTCTATTGTCAGTCGACTTTTGATTAAATTACCCAAGGAAAAAATTTCCTTCCTTGGTCAAGAATTTTGTTGCAACTTACTATTTTGTCATTTAAGGTTAAAGGCCCCTTTTTCAGTTCAATGTTAAACCAATGGCAATTTTGTGTAAAACCCCCAGCCTTAACGGCTTGTTAGTTTATTCCAAAAATTTATCTGCAAATTATTGAGATAATTACCAATGCAAAGCTACCATTATTTTATGCTAGTACCAACAAATTGAATGATTTTGCAGAAAAAATCTTGAAAATATTGTGGTAGTTGGATGTTTTCTGGGACAAAAATGCGGTCTGTTAGAATGATTTGCCGCTTCTTATATTGATTATCATAAATAACTCATTCATTTGTTGATAAAACTTGCAACAAATGGTAGCTTTGCATGCATAAATGAAACAATTATCTGCAAACGAAGTTTGGTGAAGAACCAACAAGCCGTTAAGGCTGGGGGTTTTACATAAAATTCCCGTAGGTTTAACATTGAACTGAAAAAGGGGCCTTTAACCTTAATTAATGATTGCTCAATAATATTTTAATGATGGAATATAAAATGCTGTCCATTTAAAAATAGTTCCTTTTCATAAATAATTATATTCTGAATGTATATTGTACTGTATTTATTCCCTGTTCTTTCAGTTATGATAATCTTTCTGGAAAATATTTTTGAAGAGAGAATTTTTCCCTCTGCCATGTCTGAAATATATGTCTCATAATACTTGTTGACAAATAAACCCCATTTAACGTTTTATTTTGAAATAATATTATTGAACGTACCAGTTTTCCTAATGATATATGTCACTTGTGGGAACAACTTTCCCAAAAATCCCAATTATAATAATTTCTGTCTTGTTTTCACGTTTCCTGAGCAGTTGGAGAAATCGTTTCTCCTCTCTAGAGACAGTGTTGTTCTCGGCAAGTGATTGACTGAAATTCAATTATGACGTCAAATATGTTTGCCGTTTTCCGACTTTATAATTGTGACGCCATGAAAAAAGGCGACCATGCCTGATGACGTCACGCTCAAAGAACACATTTATTTCAGACTGTCGGAAAAGAGGGGTCATTTTCTTGTCCAAAATTGCATTGAAATCATTAGAGAAACAAAACCCACAACCGTATCTCGTTAGAAACGACATTTCTACACTCTCGATAGTTAAATTTTCGAATATTTTAAACGCTCGGCAAGCCTCGAGTTTAAAAATTTGAAAATTTAACTATCTCTAGTGTAGAAATGTCGTTTCTCACTCGATGCATTTGTGGATTCTATATTTAATGAATGAGGAAATTTACACGTTTAATTATGTGTTCTCTCAAAAAGTGTAATAGAAAGTGATTACACAAAGTTCAACAAGCTAGTTATATCTTACCCTTACTGATTTTCTGTAAACAAGTCAGCATCACAAGCAAACCACCTAATGTAATCTCCCAAAATACCTTTTTCAAGCTTACAAAAAGACGGACAAAAACAAAGTAAACAGGGCAAAATGTAAGAAAATCATGTCCTTGTTCAGTGAAATGATGCACAATTTCTAAAACCATTTCTAAACAGAGATCATTGGATTCACAATTTTATTGGTTTTGCATTTTAAACAAGTGTGAAAATACTGCAACAATAAAGTCAGGATTTCTTTCTGGGATTTCTAGAGTTTGTTTTTGTTTTAATAAATATAAAAACCCTTAAAATTGCAATCAGTTAATTCAATGCAATTACAAGTGTCACTGAATAAATTCATCATAACTGTCAGAACAGTGAAATCGTAGCTGTGGAGCCAAAAATTTAAAAAAAATCGTGACTAGGATTTGGAGACCTACACAACGATGTAGTTTTTGCCATATATTTTTGAATATGGTTCCAGAGTTTTGTTGAAAGAGATGATTTCATTTGTGAATTCAACATATATACAGAGTGATAAATCACAATTGTAAATCTGATAACCAAAGTCTCCAAACTAAAGACAAACACACTTTTGTCAGAGTAATTTGCTCATTAATTTCAGTCGACGTTCCTCCGGAATTTGATTTTATTATTGGCCACATCACAAATTCATGTGAGCGCGATCTGGGCCGTGCTCGATTATCCTGTTAAAAACGTGTTCTGTCTGTTCTATGGAACATTGATAATCGAGTACGTAGCATAGAACAGGAACAGAACAGTCAATATGGAGGTCGAAATCTAATCGTGATCGTGATTTTTACCGTGACAACCCCGAACTCATTGAAAAAAATTAAGAATTTATAGTTAAATAGATTCTACCTTAAAAAGTACACAAAAACATACTGGCAACACAATTAATTTCTTCTGCAAACATTGAATATTGGAAAAACATTTGGACTCTTAAAATTGTTCAAAATGTATTCTTTTAACTTATTACTATTGATTTAAATTAAATTCACAACGACATCGTTATAAAAGATTAAAAGTTTATTAAAGTTTATTCTTGATACACAATTTTACAGATAAACAAGAGGCTCTCAAGAGCCTGTATCGCTCACCTGGACCATGTCTGACATAGATAAAAGGCATTTCCAATAGGAAAAATGAAAAATAAAATTTAGCAGAATACTTTTTTTTCTAAAATTACAGTATTCTTGTTTGGTTTCCATGGCAACCGAAAGATCCACCATCCATTACAACCTATAACAGAACACCATTCAAAAAAAATTTGGGCAGGGGTTCCCCTTATAATTAAAGTAATACATAGTGCTGAAATTAAAACATGCAGACCACATTTCAAATAAAAATTCAAAAATTTGGGCAGAGGTTCCCCCTAAAATCAATAGGGCCAATGTAAAAACTATGTTCCAGATGGTGGCCATCTTGGATGAGGTACGGACCTACCAGATACAATTTTTGAATGGGATCACCTAAGGACCATTGTGGCTTAGATTGGTTCTAATTGGACTAGTAGTTTCTGAGAAGAAGATCTTTGAATGTATATTCCATAGGGTCCAATGTTAAAACTATGTTCCCCGCTGGTGGCCATCTTGGATGAGGTACAGACCTGCCAGATATCTTTTTTGGAAGGGACCATCTAAGGACCATTGTGACTAAGTTTGGT
>MJUU01016135.1:0-13746 GCA_002080025.1 Modiolus philippinarum | reverse complement strand
AAGAAACAACAAAAAAAAAAACAAAAACGAAACAAACAAAAACAAAAACAAAAACAATAAAACAAAAAGAAAAAAAACACAAAACAAAAACATAAAAAAAACAACAAAAGAAAAAAAAATAACAAAACTTGTGCAATCTGTGCGTATCTTGAGGATGTAACCTCCTCCCTCTTGAGTCCAAAATACGACAAAAATTAGAGATGAAGTCCAAAGTCTATTTTTGATTTTTCAAGAAAGTTTAAAATTTGAAGTTCAAGTGTCAGTTTCATCGATGCTTTTTAAGTATGGATGTCAAAAAGGATTAAAATTATTTATGTTACTTGTAAAATTAATTATACCCACTGCTTACTAGTATATCTAAAAAATAACATTATGGTGGCGGTTACATAAATTTTGCTTTGCGCCCCAGTCCCATAAATTGGAAAAGCTCCAATTTTTTTTGAAAGAATCATAAGGAATTAAAAATCTCACTAATCGAGGGAATAACGTCTTGTGAAATCCTGAAATTACTTTTGTCAGTCATTGTTGTAAGGCATTACTTCGACACATCACTGGTTCGAGTTTTGGAAATGACTGCAGCATGTAACTGAAAGCGGTTATGCAAGTGTTAGTTTTGTATTTTAATAAGCTACCATGCATGATACATTTCAGTTTTCACTATCTGGACACCTATAAACCTCTCAGAGGATTTATAATAGAGGTTATGTTTTGCTTCATTTCTAAAATTCTAATCTGTAACAAATTCCAAAATATCTTTTTTTCCAACCCTTCAAATACCCCCACATTTATAATTATTGATTGATTGATTAGTTAGAGTTTAACGTCCAATGAGCAATATTTCAGCTATATTAGGACGAGAACAAGTTAATCAATTCAAAACAAATTGTAAGTAAAAGAAGAAAGAAATAAAGGTGGAAGGGACAACCGGGGCAACGACTTTTGATTGCCACTGGAAAAGGGGAGAAATGGGTAGGGGCAGGAAATTTAGCCTTCTATACGACACCCAGTGCGTCTGCTCTCTTTAGAGAAATATAGAAGGGGTCTTTATACTGCATGGAGCGTGGCGCACATATATAATTAAAAATTCTAACAAAAAATACATGAACTTGAGTTTTGACTTTGTAACTGTGACTTATTTAATACATGTAAATTATTTCAAAGTTGAATTAATTTGAAGAATAAATATTTAAAATCATTTGAATGAACATTAACGATACATCATAACAACATGAGAGAACAATAAACAATTTTAACGAATTAACATAAATATATCTTCCATGATTAAGATACTAATTCAAAACAACATCGTACACAATGAAAGATTATGGAGTAAATGCACATGAGATAAAGTCTCTACAATCATATGGTAGAAACAAGCAAATGAAAATGCTTTTATTGTTGTTCTTCATCTTACAGTCATTATGAGGGCCTGAAAAATGAGCTTTGCTCATACCCCAAAGTAAGTAACTGCAAGTTTATTTAATGTTTTCTTTTTACATACCAAGTAGTATAATACTGTAAACAACTCTTTTTCACGAATCGCAACTTTAATTGTTTTGAGAAAGTTCTGTTTTGATTAACTCGATAACACCAACAGAGTATTTACCTGGATGAATTGTTTGCAATATTTTATTTCTTGCAAATGTACCAAAAATCAATCTCTAAGAAATTAAAGTTGGCTATTATTTTTGATCAATAATATCAAATACGGTTGTGACAAATTTTAAAACTCTTCAATAGCCAATAGACTTTACAAAAGAGTAAAAAAGTAAGCTATTACATTGAGCCTTTAGAAGATTGACTTGCAACCTTATAGGTGTTGAAAAAGATCTTCTACGTCTGACAAAAAAAAATCACCCGAACAGAGACTTTTTTGTATTTGAAAAATGAATTTAATGACAGTAGTGTCAATACGACATTCTTTGATAAAAAGTCAAATTTTTTAATACATCTTTTCTTCCAAATTTTAAGAAAATGATGTATTTAACATTGTTACAACAGCAAAGAGATGGGCTTTTTGAAATGCATACTGCAAATTAAAAAAATCATTACAAGAAGTAGGCAATAAATACAATCCCCATCTTCTTTGTAATACATCGTGCTTGCATTATGTAATTCATGATGTATTTTAAAGAAAAACAACAATAAAAGCGTTGTTCCATATTTAAAGAACAACAATAAAAGCGTTGTTCAATATTTAAAGAACAACAATAAAAGCGTTGTTCCATATTTAAAGAACAACAATAAAAACGTTGTTCCATATTTAAAGAACAACAATAAAAGCGTTGTTCCATATTTAAAGAACAATAAAAGCGTTGTTCCATATATAAAGAACAGTAAAAGCGTTGTTCCATATTTAAAGAACAACAATAAAAGCGTTGTTCAATATTTAAAGAACAACAATAAAAGCGTTGTTCAATATTTAAAGAACAACAATTAAAGCGTTGTTCAATATTTAAAGAACAACAATAAAAGCGTTGTTCCATATTTAAAGAACAACAATAAAAGCGTTGTTCCATATTTAAAGAACAACAATAAAAGCGTTGCTCCATACTTAAAGAACAACAATAAAAGCGTTGTTCCATATTTAAAGAACAACAATAAAAGCGTTGTTCCATATTTAAAGTACATCAATAAAAGCGTTGTTCCATATTTAAAGAGCAACAATAAAAGCGTAGTTCCATATTTAAAGAACAACAATAAAAGCGTTGTTCCATATTTAAAGAACAACAATAAAAGCGTTGTTCCATATTTAAAGAACAACAATAAAAGCGTTGTTCCCTTGCTTTGTTTTATCATGTATTTGTAATGATTTGTCTCATGTACATTTACTTCACATCCAGTCTTTGCTTTTTGCATTTCTATTTAGAGATTTGGAGAGATGCATGCTACCTAAATATTTCAGTATGGGTATACTTGTTCTATAGAGAATTTCTCATATGGATATACTATCATACTTCCAAATTTTGGCATTTTATTTTTTGTAATTTCCAAATGTTATCTGAACATTGTTGATAGTGCCAACATTTCTTCATTTGATAATGCCAAGTTTTCTTGGGATTGTCTCGATGAATGTCCCGTGGTTGATTATATGCTATGATTGTCTTCTGTTAGTCTATTTATCGGGTAACGTATGGCAGCAATTGCAAGAACACCGGTTATTTCATTTTTGTAGACGATTCCGCATCCATGACCAAACGCACTCTATAGAAGCTTGATTTCTTGACCAGGAGACAAAAGACATATTGGTATGTTCATTGAAGAATTGCAAATAAAATATGTTAATCATCCGGGAAATCCGCCATAAATCTATATTCCCCAAACTCGAAATGGAGAAATTCGAGATAATGGCAATATCATTTATATAAATGAGGAATAAAAAAGGTCCTAAACAGAGCCTTGAGGAACCCTTGCTTTAAGAAACCCCACAGAAGAGTATGATTTTTTTAATAAATGCACATTGCTTTCTGTCTGTCACGTAACTTTCAAGCCATTTTAAGATATTCAAGTTTTCTCACAAGACCCTTTAACAATAACCTATCGAAAGCTTTGGAAATATTACAAAAAACTATACAAGTGGGTTTCTTTTCTTCAAGTGCCATGCCAATCTTAAGTTTCTATCAGCTGATGTGTAGTGGAATGACCGGGTATAAATCTTGATTGAAATTTGTACAAAAGTTCATTAGTTATTAAAAAGTTTATTACTTAATACAAAATTAAAAATATGCAAAAACAATACCCTTTCAAAAACTTTACTATTTTCATATAAATGCTCTCAAAACATCCAAAAAGCAAGGAACAGTTGTATATTTCCTTTGTCCATGCATATAGCAAAAATCAGCTTCGTCAACAACCAGGTTAATCCTAAAAAAGTTTTTAACGCAATAAACGTATATTGAATCGCTTCAAACAGGTCAGAGGATAATTTATGGTCAAAATATTGTATCCATGACAATATTGTTTTTCTTAATTTACCTGAAGTTTTACATTAAGAGGACTTAAACATATTACCACTTGTTTTAAATCATAGAATCATGATATTTTTTATACAGCTTTATTATAAGGATATGACACACATGCAAACAGAATAAGGTCTATTTGACCTACTTTTTATGACCCACTGACTTCAGTTAAAATTTCTTGGAATTCTTCAACAATAGGCCAAATTATAATGACAGTGGAGTGAGGAAGCAAGACACTAAGTTCTGCAGAACCTTTGCGATATTTGTTTAATAACTAAATTTCTGGCAGTGTTGTTACTTTGGTGCAGATCCGTTATGCAACATAGCCGCCAGTTGAGACCTTAGTTTAATAAGGGGACACTGTGGGAAATGCATACCAGATCTTTTAGATAACCGACCGGATTTAAGTAAACTTGAAACAAATGATATCAATGAGGTGCTTACTTTGAGTGCTGATATGTCATCAACATGGCTGGTGGATGATCAAGTAGGTTTATTCTTTTATTCGTAAGAGATCAGTTTCATACATGGACTAGTTCAGAAAAAAAAGATAAAATACTAGCCCAAACTCTTTATTTTAGTGTCCGTTTTACAGATAAGAATGCAGTAAATGTAAATTTGATTTCTGCAAATGGACAACTTCTTTCACCAATCAATCGCCAATTTAAGGAATACCTTCATCTAATATACCACTTATGCACCATCAAGACTTATACCTCTATATAATTCTATATATAATGTTTACATTCAAAAACATTCACATGGACTCCCCGTTCCCACAACTACCGTTTCGTCATTGCTGTACGAAGTTTGTTCAGCTACTTGGTCAACAGAGCGAAAATACTGTCTTTAAACCAGGGTTGTGGTCATGCATTGTTGCAATTGGTATACATCTTCCCAAGTCAAGTGTTTAGGGTCCATATGTGCTCCCCACAAACGCTTGACAAATTTGGCTGATATTTTCTGAGCTACTACTCTTAATCAAATGCAACCAGACGAATCAATGAGTATATCCGTCTAAACCAGTTTTGATTGATTTTATTGACTTATCAATTTGCTTCATGTGTAACGAAGCAACCCGGAAATTATAAGTCAAATCTGTCAGGGGTTTGAAGGGATGGTATGGAACTAAGACACTTGACATCGGAGGGTTATTAGTATTTAGATACCACATATTTTTACAATGTTTCTATTTCGCTAATGAGATAAGTATTAGTATATGCAGAATTTATTGCTGAATAAAATATCGAAATTTTCTGCATATGCACATTTCGAAATCTTATGTCTCATCTGTGCAGATCAAACCAAAATATTTATATTTAACCGAAAAACGTGTACAAGCTGATAGATAACAAATAACGAAATGATTTAAATAGAAAAAGCCAAAATTCAGTTAAGGACAGAGCTATGCATGAGGAAGAGGTTCAATAAAATTAGTTTTGAAATGACTTACTACGACTATGACTTTTCACCACACAGTGAAAGGTGTTCCATGCATATAACATCTTCATGCAGTGTCTCAATGGTTTTGTAAGTTATGTACCTGCTTCATGTACTTATCGGACAAAAAGGTAATATCGTCTGTCAAACTCACAAAAAGAGACGGACTAAAAGCAAAATTACCGGACAAAAAGCAAATTATGCTGACAAAAAATGAATCGGACAAAAAACAAAATTGTGGGACAAAAGGCAAAATAGGACAACAAGCGATGCACAAAAACAAAACTGGAGAAAAAGCGACGGACAAAAAGCAAATCACATAAAAAGCGTCAGACTTAATGCAAAAGTTTCGGAAAATAAGCAAAATTGTTGGACGAAAATCAAAATCGGACAAAGCACAGTATCAACCGTCTAAAGGACGGGTACTAAAAATATATTTTAGTTCTAACTAAGAATGAATTATATTTAATGGAAAATAATACAGACAAATTATTGGAGCATCGATGGGTGCTGTACTCTGACCTGAAATTTGTTATATAGCTATATATAATCACATCGAAGTAATCTTGAGAGCATATTTGACAACAAAAATGTATTCAACAAAAGAATGCGAGACGATGGTATAATAACATACCGTGGAACCCCAGCTGAAATCAATCATATATTTCAACATGCCAAAACCTGTCATAAAATAAACAAATTTGAAATGGACACAGAATCTGTTGTTTTTTTATACCGTTTTACATAAAGGAGGCAAAAAAATAGATATAATTATGCCATGCTAAAGATATGGAAATATTTCAGTATCTTCACAGAAACTCTAACCACCCAAATGCCTGTTTTAAATCATTTATTAAAGCTGGGGACATAAAAATACTTCGTAATACAAGTAGTGAAACAGAATTTTTGAAAAGAATATATGAATCCAACACCGGTGAAAAGGCAAGATCAAGAAATCTCATACATCCAAGGGTAAGATTTCAGTATTTCTCTGATGAGGGTTGCCGAGTCAGAGAACCATTGAAATCTTACCTGAGGGTGTCTAAAATTTCTAAATCTTCATTTACATGGACAGTATATCTTACATTTGAGTTGACCCTGAATATTTGAAATTTACTAATTTTCCTTAATTTTCAATGTTAAACGGTTAAACCTTCCACCAAAGTAGCCTATTTCTGAAAGTTCAGCAACTTTGATTTTAATCAAAGATGAAAATAAAAGTACTTTGCACACTTTGATACAGGTACAAATGATCTGCATTATAAAAACTGTCTATTAAACTGTAGGAGATTTGTTCTGGACAAATGGGTCACCCTATTGGTAAATATTTGACCTAAAAAGGACTTAGTTCAACAACTGGCGATTTTGGTATTAATAATAAAAAATCAAAATCAACGCACCATGCACATTTGATATAAAATCAACTAATTTGCATAATATATCTTTCGGTCTTGAAAACTGTAGAAGATTTGCTCTGGACAAATGGTGTACCCTGTTGGCAGACATTTGACGTAAAATGACCAAGTTCAACAATTCTATTTTTTGCATAAATTATCAAAAATCAAAATAAAAGTACCATGCACACCTTTGATATATGTAAAATTGATTTGCAAAATAAAAATTTCCTGTCTCAAATACTGGGCACCCTATTGGTAAATATTGGATGTAAAAATGACTAAGTTCAACAACTGATATATTTTACAGTAATAATTTAAAATCAAAATCAAAGTACCATGCATACCTTTGATAAATGTACAACTGATCTGCAAAATACAAACTTCCTGTCTCAAATACTGTAGGAGATTTGCTCCAAAGAAAGGGGAGTACCCTTTTGTTAAAAAATTGACATAAAAATGACTAAGTTCAACATGTGATATTTTTTACATTAATTATCAAATTCAAAATCAAAGTACAATGCACACCTTTGATATATGTGCAACTGATCTGCAAAAATAAAAAAAAATCCTATGTTTTATACTGTAGGAGATTTGCTCCGGACAAATGATGTACCCATTTGGCAGCCGCCCGCCCGCCCAACATTTTCACCATTTTAATAACCGGATTTTTCCTTTTAAAATAGACAAGATATAAATTGAAAAAGAAAGTCAAGCAAGCACTAATCTAAAATGCCTTTGTAACTATATATCATCAAAAGGCGGAAAGTTTACAAATGATCATTGGAAAATTCTGAAATATAGTTGAAAGAGATCCCAAAACAAANCAATCATTGGAAAAATACTAACACGACATTAATATATTGCAATAAAACTAGAAAACAATACAACAGAAAATAACATCCGTCTATATCAAATATATAGTAGCCTTTATAGAAAACACTAAACGACAACAATTATACAAAGACAGAATGTTGTTAGCATGCCTTTGAAACCGAGAATGCATTAAACATTATATTTACAAAAAAATTATAAAGCCATCTCCGATGACGGGTCGCTGGGGGATATAATCAGAAGAAGCCAGAAACGTTGAAAAAAAATTATGATACAGCACATATTCAGTATAAGATCAGAAAAATAATCCTCACTGATATGGGTGGATTTTGGATCAATATCTTAAAAAGAAAGATGATAAATGTACTGTGATACTTTTGTTTATTTACATAAACATGGACTAACTTTGTGTAATGGCTCTTTTGGTTTCTCTCGAATAATAGCTTCAAATCTAAAAGTTACTACAAGTTCAGAGACATTGCTGGTGAAAATATACATAACTTAAAGCTCAGTCCATAAAGCTTAATGCTAGGGTACTCCGGCTTCCTCCAACACTAAAACTGCTTGATAAAGCTGAAACCCCAAACAAACAAAGAAACAAAACAAATACAACTTATGGCATAAATGCTTCAGTATATATGCAATGCAACTTCTCCAAGTTAAAAGATAACATTTAGTTTGACTAAATAACAAAATACCATGTGAGTTAGAATAACTCGTGTCTAATCCAAAATTTGATTTTTTGCAAATAATATACGATTTAAGTTAAAGTTAACATAATACCGAAGTTTCTGTTAATTTATTTTCTGCATATGCGCATTCCGTCAACATATGCCCCATCAGTGCAGATCAAACCAAAACATTTGGAAGTCTATTTACCGAAAAAGATGTTAAAGCTGATAGAGAACAAAAAAAAAACAAAAAAATAAAAAAAAAACAAAAAAAAAACAAAAACAAGGGGACCTAAACAGAAAAGTCAAAACTAAGTGTTTTTTAGTTTGAGTAAGTGTTTTTTAATTGTTTGCTCGAATGCTGAACTATAATTACGTCAGTTTTTATTTTTGTTCCCCCATTTAATAAATATTCTCTATTTTGTAAGAATGTAAGTTGCACTTGGGTAAATGAACAAAATTGAGAAACCTAGCTTATTTTAGAAGGTTCATATAAGCATATTCTAGTGTAGTATATTAAAAATATGGCAACAATTATGGTAACTAAGCATATTTTATTTAACAGTGGTATGCTCAGAGGATGTAAATATGATAAGCAGATGTGGCTATTTATTTCAAGTTTTCAAGCTGGAAAAAAGTGTGTTGAGCAGAGAAGAACATTTCCCCAAAACATTTGTACGTTTTCTGAGACATCAATACTTAAAGGTAAACTTAGTGGGGAATATGCCTCACAACAAATTTTTTCATTCTTCGGGAATTCTATAGGAAGTGACAAAGTTTCAGACATCAACTTTGGAAACTTGCTGCTGGCCTAAGGTACAGAAATCCACCCAGACACTCACGCTGGAGGAGAGCCAGTGCATCGGCTTCAATTTTACCAATTGGGGGTCGAAACCTTTGCCGTAAGGAGTTTTATATATGTTTCAAATACCCCCTCTTTTCTGGAAACAAAAAGAAACGCTTAAGCTTGAATTTCAGAAAGCCACCCAGACACTTAAGCTGGTAGAAGATACGAGTACAAACTTTCGTTTAAACCACAAGAAATGTGTCGTCTGGAATTCTACAGGAAGTGACAAAGTGTCCAATTCCGACGTTTTGACATTCAACTTTGGAAACTTGCTGTGGATTTAAGGTGCAGAAAGTACCAGAGGCGCTATTGTTAGAGGACATTGCTCTGTCTCCTCGTGTGTAATGACATGTCTTCATACTGGACGATGACAGACAGACGCCAAATGACGATATCAAGTTAGTTCGTTCCTTTGGGGTGTACGTTGTGGTAGTTAACGGTATAAACGAAGTTTACAAAGTAACATATCTTTAAAAAGACAACAACAATAATTAGTAAAAAAAAGACAAACAAATAGATCCATGGCAAGAACATATATCTCAAAATTACCAAAATATTATTTTCAGAGCCAAACAAAAAGATCCGATGATAGATTCACTGTCAATTTTGTTTTTGATTTGAATCATTATCCTAAAATAAATATGATTGTTTTAAAAAATCTGCAATCGTTATCATAAATTGGTGATTTTTCTTTTGAGAACACAGGTAGACTATAAACTAGGCTGTATGACAAACGCAATGATTTTACTTTTCCAATAGTCAACTTCCCTTTCCTTTCTAGCAACATTCTAACAGGACCAGCATACGGATTCTACATCTCCCAAATCATTCACTACTCAAGGCAATGTGGTCGACAGTGACTTCCTTGATAGAGTTCGGTTGCTCACTAATAGACCAATTAAAAAAGGGACGTGTTACGAACAACTTGAAGTCATCACTGCAGGAGCGGTCTACACCACAATCTTGTCGGTCAATAATGGATATCTGTTTCCCAAATTGCAACAGATCTTTCTTTTCAACAGCTAAAGTGTTTTTTTCTTTCTCTCTTTACTCAATTTGACTTCTTTATCAGATTAGACATGTTCAGCACTGTTGGTGTCTTATCAGAAACAGGAGATTCTTATCTTCCGATGTACCTGATGTCACTCATGGTTTTTTTGTCCATGTTTTTCACCTGTATGCAGGGTTCTCCATAGGCGGTTATAGCCGGCTTCCCCGACCAGCTGTATTTTAAAACCGAACAGCTTTCAAATTTGAAAGCCGGTCGGCAAAATCAGATATTTTTACAGATCCTTATTCATATGTTACCTATAATATTTGTCAATGATAAAATAATTACAGGTAATTTGTCAATGATAGGATAATTACAGGTAATAATTAATTAACATAGTGTACATGTGTGTCCCAATTTTTCTTTTCTGTGCAGTACTTGTGTGTTGTCTTTTCGATGTTGTATTTGTCCTTGTATTGTGCGTTTTTGGACTGACGGTTCGGTTTTTACCAACTTTCTCTTGTCTCCTGTTAAAATTGACACCATTAAATTATCCAATTTACAAATGGACGAAAGTCACACTTCTAGAGAAAACTATTGTATCCACACAGAGCCACCATATTTTCTGTTGTGACTGAATTGACTAAAACCGGTAGGAAAATTGCTTAAGTATATTTACAACATATTCGCTAGATGTAAGTTCAAAATGTCCAAATGTCACGTTCTGTTCTTGATTAGATATGCATTTTTTCTCTTTTTATGAGTGAAACATTCTCGGAACAATAATTTGCAATTCTGACTCAGACGAAACTCCGCATAAAGTATTGAAACTAGAGTCGAAATTGACCCAAATATCAGACAAACACACACTCAGCAAATAATAAAGATGTAAGGGATAAAAATAAAAAGAAAGAAAGAAAGACAGAAAACAAGAAGATACAAAACAAAACAAAAGTAAAAACATAAAAAAAATTTATTGTTGCCACTGTGAAATTTAGCATTTATGAAAATTTCGTGACGTAAAACATTTCTTTCAATCTTTTTATATCCAGCATCAGTATATTTTCCAACCGGAAAAGGTCGTTCGAGACTTCATTCTACTAAGTAGACGTCCTTGTGTCGGAAAGTGAGTTCTTAAAAAAACATCATTCCCTTCTGATACATCTTTTATCACAGATGTAGTAGAACAAGCATCATCCCACATACTTTTAGTATTAACATGTAAGGCTCCACAAACTTTCCCATCTATTATAATTTCAGTTACGCATTCACTATAATGACCGCCGAATGATGTTTTTGATTCTACGCAAATTGTCCACACAAATCCATATGTCCCGTTATAAGGCGCACGGAAAACCCCACTGTTGACGTTGTACGATTCTCCAATATTAGTTTCTGTTACATCAAAGACAAGTGTCAAACCAACAGTCATCTTTAAATTAGCAGCTTTGTCTGCTGACATGTATGCTGAAAATGCAACTGTTTTAGGTTGATCAGAACCTGAAAGTAAAATATTTCAAATATCTATATGTACAAGATAATAGGTAAAAAATACAATATCTTTATGGAGCTATGGTATAAAAAGGGCATCCATTTTCTTTACACCATTATTTTTATCATCGCACTTTCGATGAAAGTTCGGGGATATTATTATACCCTCCGTCTGTCTGTCCGTCCGTCCATCGCCCGTCATACTTTTCTTGTGACTCAAACGCCTCCTAAATATTTGGGTTTAGGGATTTAATTTTGTTGTAGAATTGTTGCATTTAGTCTGTAGCTTTCAGGTTTTTGATATGTTTTTGATGTTCTTGATGCAAACAAGAAGCCCAGAGATGTCAATTTCTACATATGTGGCATGTGACACAAACTCCTCCTACATTTATTGATTAATGGATTTAATTTTATTGTAGAATTGTTGCATATTGTCTGTAGATGCGCAATAAGCTTTCGGATTTTTTATCTTTATCTTGGTGCAAACAAGAGGCCTCAATATGTGGATTTTGACAAAGGCCCAAAGATGTGGATTTTGACACATGTGGCATGCGAAACAAACTCCTCCTACATTTTGGGATTAAGTGAGAAAATCTTTTTGCAGAATTGTTGCATATAGTCTGTAAATTTGCAATGAGCTTTCGGAATTATGATTCCGGTTCCAACTTTGGTAAATTTCCTGAAAATGGCAAAGAGTCATATTTTTTTTTAATTTGAGCATATAATTATCTATTTTAGCAATTGTTTGATAGAAATGATATTTTGAATAATTATAATTCTAAAATGCGATTCAAAGTTTGGTAAATTTCCATGAAAGTCTCAAAGACCACTTATTTTTTTTTTGAAATTCTACTTAGCAATTAACTTTTAGAATTTGTTTCAATTAGGACAAACATTTACAGCAAATGGATTTAAAAAAATATGTGATTCCAATTTTGGTAAATTTCCTGCAGGCTCAAAGACCTCTTATTTTTTTTTTTTTTTGGCATTCTAGGCAATCTAGCAACCTAGCACATTGGCGGGTCCAAGGGGTGGTTCCGGGGGTTGGAACCCCCCTTTTTTTCGGGCAATCATGTATTTTTTAATGAATTTCCTGATTTTTTTTACTAAGAAATACCCCAAAAATTTTCGCGACTCACTCCGCGCGGCGATCTTTTCTTACCCTTCTAAATTGGAACCCCCTTTTCAAATTCCCTGGATCTGCGCCTGCTAGCAACTTTAGTTTATGACAAACATTTTAACTAAATGGATTTCAAAAATTTGGGATTCCAATCTTTGTATATTTCCTGAAAGTCTCAAAGACCACTTATTTTTTTTTTTGCATTTATACCTAGCAACCATACTTCAATAGTTTCTTTAATTTAGGACAATCAAAAATATTTGATTCCAGTTTTGGTATATTTCCTGAAAGTCTCAAAGATCACTTATTTTTTGGAATTCTACCTAGCAACCATACTTAAATAGTTTGTTTAGTTTAGGACAAACATTTCAATAAATTTGATTTCATAAATATTTGATTCCAATCTTGGTAAATTTCCTGAAAGTCTCAAAGACCACTTAAATTTTTTTTTTTTGGAATTCTGTCTATCAACTATATATCCTTAAATTCCATTTGTAAAATAACGACTATCAATACTTTATGAAAACAGTGGTGTCAATCATTTTTGGAGTGTAAAAAATTCATTGGAACTTCTCGATAAATTGAATATAATGCCCCTTTTGAATCCCTTGAAAATTTTTATTTCTCTACCCTCTATACTACCTTACCACATAATCTTTTAAAGGAAAAATTCAGACGTCTTATTCAATGGGCATTCAAAAAATCCGATTGTGAATATATATGTTCTAATTCCTTTAAAACACATTTTAGTAATACAAAACAAAAGAATTCAACTAATTGGACTTGTTTTGATATGATTTCAGCACTTGAATTTTTACTTGACAATATATTCATTCGTTTCGGTAACTGTATTTATCGCCAGGTCATTGGAATTCCTATGGATACCAATTGTGCACCACTTATAGCCGACCTCTTTTTGTACTGCTACGAATCTCAGTTTATGACCATAATCAGCAAAGACCCATCTAAACAGCATTTAATTGAAAAGTTTAACAA
>MJUU01016134.1:218355-228396 GCA_002080025.1 Modiolus philippinarum | reverse complement strand
AAAGAGGAAATAAACAACATTAGAATGAAACATGAAAAAGATTTTTGTTTGATTGGAGGCGACTTCAACTTACCAGACATCAAATGGAATGGCCCATCCATCACAGGCAGTCAATATCCAGCCAGAGTTTACCGAGCCTTCCTAGACATAATTGCTGATAATGGATTAGAACAAATCGTGGATTTTCCGACACGCAAAGACAACACCTTAGATCTCATGCTTACATCACATCCAAGCATTCAAGCAGCGCTGTAAACCTTTACCTTCTATTGGAAACAGAAGCCATGACATCGTCCTGCTTGACATAGCTTGCAAACCAATTAAACCAAAACCGGTGAGAAGAACACTTTACTTATGGAAGAAAGCCGATATACCTAAGATAAAAGAAGACCTTGTCACACTCGAACATACATTCAAGGAAACTGCATACGAAAATATCGAAAGTATGTGGGAAGCCTTTAAAACAGCAAAACAGAATACTATCGAAAAGAGAATACCAACAAAAATGTCTCAGAATAGGCATGCCAACCCCTGGATAGATACCCAAATCAGGCGGAATATTAACAAGAAAAACAAAGTACATAGAAAAGCTAGAAGAACTAAAAAGAAACGGGACAAAGACCGATACAAGAGACTACAGAAAGAGGTGCAACGAGATATCAGGCAGGCAAACCGGAAATACATGGAAGACATCAGTAACAACTATAAAGACAAACCTAAGAAATTCTGGTCGTATATTAAAAGCAAGGGCCAAGAATGGGTAGGTGTGGCACCACTTAAAAACAGCATGGGATTCATCCAGAATGACAACAAGAACAAAGCAGAAATACTAAATCAACAATTCAAGTCGGTATTCACAAAAGAGAATTTACAAGACTTCCCAAATAAAGGACAAAGCCCACACACTAGAATAAAAGATGTCATAATCAACACCAACGGAGTATTAGAATTACTTAAGAACTTAAACACACATAAAACAACCGGCCCAGACTCTATACCATCATTTATACTAAAGACTGCGGCGTTCGAAATTGCTCCAATCCTCACCAAAATGTTCCAGACATCATTAGACAACGGGGAAGTACCACAAGATTGGAAGGATGCCCATGTAGTCCCTATATTTAAAAAGGATGAAAGACATCTAGCATCTAATTACAGACCAGTATCACTAACATCAATTACATGCAAGGTACTGGTACAAGGTACATATAATACATAGTAGCATCATGGACCATTAGGATAGAAACAACATACTTACCAACGCACAGCGTGGATTCCGCAAAAAAGATCATGCGAAACCCAGCTAATCGTAACAATTCATGAAATAGCATCAAAACTATCAAAAGCCAGCCAAGTTGACATCATACTACTAGACTTCTCCAAAGTATTCGACAAGGTTCCACATCTCCGTCTTCTACATAAACTTGAATACTATGGAGTCAACAAAAAGATAAACGCATGGATTAAATCATTCCTGCAAGACAGACAGCAGAGGGTTATACTTGAAGGCACCAGCCAATCACAGGCACCCGTTCTCTCGGGCGTACCACAGGGAACAGTCCTTGGCCCTTACTGTTCTTAACATATATAAATGACATGCCAGAAACAGTCACATCATCTGAGACCAAACTCTTTGCCGACGATAGCATGTTATTCAGGTCAATAGAAAACGAAAATGACAGCCAATTACTACAAAAGGACCTTACAGCACTAGAAGACTGGGAAAACAAATGGTAAATGAACTTCAATGCCAAAAATGTATTGTCATCAGAATAACACCCCTGAAGAAAGACCTTACCGTACCATCTACATACAAATTACACGGACATACATTAGATATTGTGGACTCAAGCAAATACCTAGGAGTGACCATGAACAACAACCTGACATGGGATAGACATATAGATAACATCGTTGGTAAAGGCAACAAAATCCTAGGATTCATCCGCCGTAATCTTAAGGATTGCACAAAACCAGTCAAAGCAGCGGCATACACATCAATAGTAAAACCTTCACTGGAATATGCATCAACATTCTGGGATCCCAAAGTAAAATCAGAGCGATCGATAATGTCTAGAAAAGAGCAGCGAGATTCGTGCACAACAACTATGCCGACCGAACACCAGGCTGTGTCACGAAAATGGTGTCAGCATTGCAATGGGAGAACCTTGCTGACAGGCGCAAGCAAAATAGGCTGTGCATGTTATATAAGATACAACATGGAGAAGTCGACATTGATAAAGACCAGTACCTTATTCCAAATGACAACCGGACCAGAGGTAAGGANGAGGACAAAAAAACAACAGTTACGGACAGTCATTTTTCCCGAGGACAATTAGAGATTGGAACCAACTACCAACTCGTACAACATCAGCCAGCACTGTAGAGGGATTCAGAGCTGCCCTGAAGGCACGCTCTGAAAGGAACTAAACATCAATCCCGTGTACATAGTTTTAATTGTATATAGCGTTGAGAGGTGACTGTGTTGCCCGCACATGCGAATAGTTCTCGCGGAGCCAACTACGTTCTAAAAAGAACCCGGTTCCTTTCTTGGAAGAAGAAGAAGAAGAAGAAATGGAAATATCTCCGAAATAACGGAGTTCAACCTGCGTATAATTGTCCTTAGAGTTAATTTTTAAAGCCGTTTCACTCATTCTAAGATCGCCGTCAGTGTTGAACAAAGAATGAGTTTAGACCCTTTGGAAAAAAAAAAGACTTCCGCAACCACAAGTCTACTTGGAAACAAAGTTGGTCTTAATAGTCCTTTGTCTGCCCCTTTTCCTTTTTAAGCTCACCTGGCTATGCCAGTTTGAGCTTATGCCATCACTGGGCGTCTGTCGTCCGTTCACCTGTCCAAGTCTGCAATTCATTCTACTAGTGTGAACCAGGGACTATATATAGCTAACTGTATATACCGGTAGTTCCTGTGTGAACTACTTTTATTCGTGGACATCAAATTCTGTGGTTTTTCATAAATATCACTATTTTGTGGGTACTACGAAAATTGGAACCCCATGAACAATAGTTCTTTCATGGTAGTTTAATATTTGACCTTATTGGAAAACACATTCAAAGATCTCCTCTGAAACTACTACAAAGTTTGCGATTTTTATGTTCGTTCCTCAGTTTGCCCCCTTCAAAAATGTGACCATATCCAAAATGGCTGCCATCATGAATATTGCTCAACTTTGAAGCAAACACCATCAAGGTCTATTAACATACTTTATTAGTCCCATACCGGCGATAGCCGAAGGGGACTTTAAGTTTGCACCCCGTCCATCTGTCTGCCCGTCTGCCAGTCCCGCATCAGTTTTCCACACTTTTTTCTTAACCATTGCAGAGATTGATAAGATATTTTGTATTTGAGTCTACCTTAATGAGTTACAGATCAAGTTAAAGTTTTGTTCCGGTCCACTGATTTTTGACAGTTATTTGCCTTGGACGTAGAAAATTTTAGTAAAATGTCAGTTTTCCGCACTTTTTTTCTAAACCATTGCAGATATTGATCTGACATTTTGTATGCGAGTCTACCTTTATGAGTTACAGACCAAGTTGAAGTTTTGTTCTGGTCCACTGATTTTTGACGGAGTTATGGGCCTTGGACTTAGAAAACATATTTTCCATTTTTGCTTGTGTAATAAAGCCTTGTTCTACTGGTAGGGGACTTGGTATTGCCTTGCAATACGATCCACACTTGTTATTTATGTTATTTCGGATGTCTCTATCGGCCATGCCCAGGTGAGCAATACAGGCTCTTGAGAGTCTCTTGTTTTGGAGTGTTTAGCACTCAGTCCAGATGGCCGTTGGTGGGGGACATAGCCGAACATTGAACCTTTGGGAAATATTTTAAGATCTTCAATGTTTTCTCGGGTAAAAAATCTGTTTTGTAGCCCTCCCAACTGCATACTTGTATAAATAATTTTCTGCTTAGGACAGAGTCTTGCCCTAGGAGGAAATTACTACTTAATTTAAAAAAAAAATGCTAGTTTACAATATTTTCTTTTATTTGAAAAGGGACTAAAGAAGAAAATCGTGATGCATTTACAGTATAAGCTGTAAGAAATGGATGTGCTGACCAGTTGTTGAATTGCAAGAATTTAAACCGTTCTTCTAAAGTCGCCATTTTTTCATAGGCTAATTATACCCCACTCCGAATTAGAATAAGTTATACTGTTTCATCTGTCCTTCCGTCACAACTTTCATCAAGCTTTTCACTGCAATGGTAAATGACACAGACGTGAAATTGAATAGTCATGCCATTTTGTATGAAACATTTTCAGACCTCTCAGGCACTACTTAGGCAACTTTCACACTCTTCGAGTTATTCTTTGCAATGGTACTTGATACAAACTAGAAATTTTGTAACATGGTTTTTTATGCTTGCGATGTTTTGGGATGCATTTCAGACCTGTCGGTAACTACTTTCTGTGAATCAACACTTGTTTACTGTTTGATAGTATACTGTACATTTTAAGCAAAAAAAAATCTTAAGGGACGAATTATTTAATAGTCGGATACTACTTCCTGTTTACCGTCTCAGTCAATTTTGGACACTTTTTTACACTAAAGTTACGTCGAGCTTTTCTCTGCAATTATGAAATTTTGTCAAAAGCTTTATATAGTCGTGCCATAATTTTGGAATCAATTTCTGACCTGTTTGGAAACTAATTCCCATTTAATGACACATATATCATTACAGATAATTTTTGCCCGAGCTTTTCTCTGCAGTGGTCACACGCTTTGTTTGTGAGATGCATTTTCAGACTTGCGTTTTTCTTCTATTTCCAGTGAGTAGGGGATTGCAGACACCTTGTCCATTTCTCGGACAAAAGATCAAAGGTAGAGTGACATTAAACAACAGTTTCAACAGAAAATTAGTTATTTTTATGAAGTTATCAACCAATAGCAGCAGCCTTTATGAAATTAATCAATCTTTCTTCATTTGATGTCATACATAGAGCACTCATTTGCTTAACAACACAATCATTACAATAAGAATCTCTTTAAACTTTTCAAAGTAAGCACCAAACAAAAATATAAACATGGTGTGGAATTATCTTGGCATTTTTACATAAATAAGCAATTATCTATTAAACGAATGTTATCCCTTATTATGCACAATTTTTACAATGAATAGACGTTGTTATGTGTCCATTTATAAATCTCTATTCAAAGTATCTAGATGAATACATGTATGTTACTGTTCCATTTCCGCGGCTCATAGAATTGAATTAAGTTTATATTAGGATCAAATTTGACACAGAAGCCACTTCTTTATAAAGTCAGGAAAATAAAGAACAAAAGGTATAATATTTACTGTATATGTATAACACCACAAAAATGACCTCACGACACCCTCTAACTCATGTAACCTTCCACAATTTAGAACCCCAACGTAGAACGTCAATTTCAATGGTAACAAGTTACGTTTTGGTTAACAGTTCACAGGGATGTATCCAATGTTTGGAAATAAGTGGATAGAAAATGTTTTTTTAACCATTGTAAACCAAGTAACCATTACAACATTTTCAACCATCCACAGTTTAGCTGTAACATTATGTTACCAAAGAATAACCTGTTTCCTTTTAACATGTCCCAAGAATGAATCAAATATTGAAAAAAATGACAGAAGCGATTTCATTACCTTTGTCACCCCATGTAACCTTCAATATTTCAGCAGTAACCTTGTGTTACCAAGGGATAGCCTACATGTATGTAACCCTGTAACTAGCCTCAGCAATTAATTCAATAAAAAGTAGATAGAAAATAATTGTGTTTCCAGTTTAACCCTTGTAGCCTTTGCAGTTCATGTAACCCTCAAGATTTCGTCCGTCAGTCATTTTTTTGTTAACCTTTTCGCTGCAAAGGTGAATGATACAAACTTGAAATTTTGTCATAAACTTTGTATAGACATGTCATATTGACTATATTGATGCATTTTCATACCTGTAGGGTTATTACTCCCTGTTAACCGCCTAGGTGAATTTCTGACACCTTTCGCATTTCAGAGTAATTTTTCGTTATTATAATAAGCTTTTCTCTGCAATGGTAAATGATAAAAACTTAAAATTTTGTCAAAAGCTTTGTATAGTCATGCCATAATGTGGGATGCATATTTGAGACCTGTAGGTTACTACTTCCTTTTTAACGTCTTAGTAATTTTTTGACACATTTTACATTATGGAATTCTTCGTCAATCTTTTAGCTGCAATGTAATACAAATATAACCTTTGCAACTCATTTAACCCTCAAGATTTCAGAAAGCAGTCAATTTTGGACTAGTAATTTTCGTCGAGTCCTTTTCTGCTATGTTAAACATTCTAAATAAAATACTGTTTATACTAAACTAACTTCAATGTTAGTGATAGACTTTATATAGTCATGTCATATTGTGGGATGTATTTTCAGACCCACTTCCTATTTCACGACTTTTTTTTACACTTTTTGCATTATATATCAAATGATTTTTTCGTCAAGCTTTTCATTGCAATGGTAATATAAATAAGACCTTTGCAACTTGTGCATCTATCAAGCTTTCAGAAATTAATTTTTAATAGGACTTATAACTTAACATTTCGGTAACTGTATTTATCGCCAGGTCATAGGAATTCCTATGGGTACCAATTGTGCACCACTTATAGCGGACCTCTTTATTGTACTGCTACGAATCTCAGTTTATGACCAACATCAGCAAAGACCCATCTAAACAGCATTTAATTGAAAAGTTTAACAACACTTTAACATATTTGGATGATCTTTTAACTTTAAATAATGACGACTTCAATACGTATTATAAGGACATCTACCCTAAAGAACTTACTGTGAATAAAGCCAATTCTGATAATCATCATTGTTCGTTCTTAGACATCAATTTTGATATAACGAATGGTAAATTAGATACTAAAATTTATGATAAAAGGGATGATTTTTCTTTTCCCATAGTTAATTATCCATTTCTGGATGGCGATGTTCCATTAGCGCCATCATATGGTGTTTACATATCTCAACTTGTTCGATTTGCTCGAGTATGTAATAACGTTTGCGATTTTAATGAACGGAATCTTTTCATAACTGAAAAACTATTACATCAGGGTTTTCGTTATCACAAACTAGTTAAAACCTTTACTTAATTTTATCATCGATATAAAGACTTAGTTCATAAATACAATGCAACCTGTAAACATCTAATCAAGGCTGGTTATTTTACGGTAATGTTTTACATAAGAGTAAAAAATACTTAAACTCGCCTAACAAACTTATAAAACCTTTAATTCGTCTAATTCATAAGGGTTATAATTACGGTATTGTCGTCATTACGTATGGCCTTCTTTGGTATTAACATTGATTTTTTGATAGGGTCTTTGCAATTTAACTAAACACATTCTAAATTTCTAAAATCTGTATTGCATGGACACGGGTTATGTATTCCGGTATATACATGAAATCATTATTCTAAACTCCTCACAGGAAGGGATCTTGGTGGAAGCTGAATACTGAGGGTACATAACTTACTTTGTCAGTTGGTGATGGGTCTGCAGCTGGCATGTCAGTTAACTGTTAGTAGTCTCTTGTGATTTCTTGTTTTTGTCCGTATATTTAGTTCTTTCAGTTTCATTTTTCACAATTGACTCAGTCCTGTTGCCAACTGAATTTTACTGTTGTTACGATTGTTTTTTTTTAAATTTTTTATCACATTGGCTGTAGGGGGAAGGTTTGGATCTAATAAAACTAGTTTAACCCCGCCGCAGCAGGTTTGCGCCTGTCCTAAGTCAGGAATTTATTAAGCATTTGTGTGTCTTGTCCTTTTTCTAGTTAGTATAGGAGTCTAGGATGATGTTTATTTCGCTGGACTTGATTGCTCTTTGTTCAGGGGCCGACTCCGACCTGCCGTTGGGTGTGGGGTTTTCTCACCGTTCATTAAAGATCTTATGGTGGCTTTGTGTTGTTATTACTCCCCTTTGGGTCGTTGTCTCTTTGACACATTCCCCGTTTCCCTTCTTCTTTCTATTGTGTTGCCAAACAGTAAGCAATGATACCCAGTAATAGATAAATTTAAGTTTGCAAAGGCGATGGAGATGATTTTGTTGCCATCGTAATACTTGTAAGTCATATAACCCTTGAGATTTAAGAACTTCAATTCAAACTAGAAAAACACTTATATATACCCACGCTCCCTCATTTGATTCCAGAAATAGAAGATCCGAAAAACACAAAAAATCAAATTTTTTAATAGATGGTGCACAATGATCATATCCACCGATCATTCTATGAATATTTCAGCGAATTTCACCAAGTGGTCTTAAAGGAGTTGTCGCTAAAACGTGTGTATATGGCGCACGGACGGACACCATGATCACTATATACCACCCGCTAAAGCGAGGGTATAATAAAAACCTGATGTAATAAAAGACTAACCTATGTTAGCCTGAAATCCTTGTAACGCATGTAAACCTCCACAATTTCGAAAAAAATTAAACTAACCTTGTGTTACCAAAGAGTAACATATTCAGGAATGTATTCAATTCAAAAAAGTGGACAGAGAAATGATTTAGTTACCATTGAAACTCTTGATGTTTTTAGAAATTCAAGTTTTAACAGTAACCTTGTGTTACTTAAGAGTAGCATGTGCAGGAATGGATTCATTTTTATTAAAGTGTACAGAAAAAATGTTTACCATTGCAACTCATGAAGTTTTAATGAATTCAATTTTTAACAGTAACCTTGTGCTACCAAAGGGTAACCCCTGCAACAAGTCCCAGGAATGAATCCAGTTATTAAAAATGTAAATAGGAAATAATTTTATAACCCTTGAAACCCTCGATGTGCTTACAGATTCATTTTTATAGTAATCTTGTAAAGTAAGTGAGAACCGAAACGTCAATCCAAGGACAATAGTAACATTGGAAACAACAAAGAAACAGAGACGACATAACATGAATACGGCACAGGAAACCTGTAACAAGTCCCAGTAATGCATCACATTTTGAAAAAAACGTAAATGGAAATTAAATTTGTTACCATTGAAAAACTTGTAACCCGTATATCCCTAGACATTTAGAGAATTAAGAGATTCAATTTCAATAGAAATACATCGGCAAACGAATACCGAAGCAAGGACGAGGAAAGGGGAAATTGTAAAATCATAATTCCAAAATCACGGCAATTCACAGCAACACGAATTGAAACAGTATTAAAAAGACAAAACAAATTCACAAAAATGAACACTATGTTTTACCAAAGACTGAAATTTGTTGAACGATTAAAAATTGCAGTCGCCCGTTTCCTGCATGTTTATCTTGCCATACATGTTTTTTTTCGCGTACATTATTAAAAATGTTTGTTAAGACAATGTTAGATTTCGGGCTTTGATATATCTAGTTGCTAAAAGTCACATCTAGAT
This sequence comes from Modiolus philippinarum, assembly GCA_002080025.1. Classification (NCBI taxonomy): domain Eukaryota; kingdom Metazoa; phylum Mollusca; class Bivalvia; order Mytilida; family Modiolidae; genus Modiolus; species Modiolus philippinarum. The sequence continues at coordinate 218,996 of MJUU01016134.1, read as the reverse complement.
ATAACAAATGGGTTTATTGTCTTTCCATTGTTGTGCCTACTTTTCAAAGCTTTCCCCCCAAAGATTTTGCAGTAGAAACAATTGTCCCGTCCCAGTGGATGTAGCAAGAAGCCGAGTGCCATTTTGTTAAAAAATCAAGAAAATTCGCGCATGACACAACAAATAACAAGACAGGATATTTTTTGCACTAATAATTTTAGTATGTAAAGAATTATTTCTACCCCGTCAATATATACTGTAATGTCCATGTACTGTGATTTGCTCATTAATTTGATTGTTGTAACACGTGCTTTTGAAACATCAATATATCAGCAATATTGAAGTTGAACCATATCGCGTTCGTTGTATTATAGGTAAGCAAGACTTATGCATATATTTTTTCGGAATACAAACGGTTTTTTGGGACTTCACCAGGGGTAAGATTTTAACTGTAAGGTCGTAAGGGACCGACCATTTAACCTGAAGGGAGGGTATGTTTTTTTTTCCTGGACAGAAAATTTTAATCATTTTTTTCACGTGTATCAACAAAATATTTTTTTTTCTAAATTAACATTTTTTTTTTGGCAGAAAGCCTCCTTCAGAAATTTTTTTCATAATTTTGGCAGCCAAAATATTTTTTGCACATAAAATCAGCTCCAAAA